>JAJLZA010000030.1:0-71892 GCA_030571925.1 Yamadazyma epiphylla | reverse complement strand
GGTGATTTGTACACTACTACCGACATACTCGGAGATTGTCCAGAATGTACCGAGTACACTACGACATTTGTTACTACTAACGATGATGGTTCCGTTTCTACTGCTACTGGTGATGTTATTGTTACAACCGATTCAGATGGTGAATTAACTACAACTACTGACATTATTGGTGATTGTCCAGAATGTACCGAGTACACTACCACATTTGTTACTACTAATGATGATGGTTCAGTTTCTACTGCCACTGGTGATGTTATCGTTACTACTAATTCTGATGGTGATTTATACACAACTACCGACGTTCTTGGTGACTGCCCAGAATGTACTGAATACACTACCACTTATGTCACGACATTACCAGATGGTTCAATTTCTACTGTTACCGGTGATGTTTTAGTCACTACTAATTCTGATGGTGATTTATACACTACCACCGACGTACTCGGAGATTGTCCAGAATGTACTGAGTACACTACTACTTATGTTACTACATTACCAGATGGTTCAATTTCTACTGTTACCGGTGATGTTTTAATTACAACTAATTCCGATGGTGATTTATACACTACTACCGACGTACTCGGAGATTGTCCAGAATGTACTGAATACACTACTACTTATGTCACGACATTACCAGATGGTTCAATTTCTACTGTTACCGGTGATGTTTTAGTCACTACTAATTCTGATGGTGATTTATACACAACTACCGACGTTCTTGGTGACTGTCCAGAATGTACTGAATACACTACCACTTATGTCACAACATTACCAGACGGCTCAGAAAGTACTAAGGCTGGTGAGGTAATTGTTACTACTGATAGTAAAGGTAATATAGTGACAGAGACCATTGAATGTACTGAATGTTCAATATGTCCTACTACTTTTGTTACAATCAAAAATGGTGTAACTGCAACTGTAGCAGGTGAAATTATAGTAACAACAAATTCAAATGGTGAATTAACCACTGCTACAGAGGTTTCAGATATCGTATGTGTCAGAGGCCATTGTGCACCTGTTGAAACCGAATGCGCTGTATGTACTCAATACCCAACTACAATAGTTACAGAAGAAAATGGTAGTACTGTCACAGTTAGCTGTGATATAAGTATTGGTACAGACTCTGTTGGTTCAATTACTACTGAGACCATAGCTGCTGTAAGTCTCACTGAAGGTGAATCTTCTAATCCAACTACTGTGGCAGCAATTGGCACATCAGAATCACAACCTTCAGAATCGCCAGTTTCAGTTTTCACACCATTGGAAGGATTATCCAATAATAACAAAGTATCATTACTTTTGAGTTTCGTAGGATTAATTCCTTTAATTTTTATTTAATGCTAATACCCCAATTCAATTCTTATTAATATTATGATAGTTTATGATATTCTTTACGATTTAGTTTTACAGTTTCTTATCTTAGGATTTTAATATATAATGTATTTTATTAGAGTTTTTAATACTATTTATACGAACTCAAAGAATTTTGATTGAACCGAACCAGACTCAAATTTTCTTAGATTGAATTTAAGAATAAAAATAGAATTTATCTTATTTAATTTTACATTATCTCATACTAAATACACTTTACTAAACACTGACAGTTTCAATATGTTCTCCTTTTGCCTTCAATTCGTTATGCTTTAATAATTCATCCAGATCCACTTCAATTGCACTAGGTTCACCATCAAAAATGACAGCGATTTCTTCTAATGAATGTGATTTAGTTTCTGGATAAAAGAAATAAACATTCAAAGAAATTAAGGCCAACAACACACAGAAGACGATATAATATTTCCAACCAATTCTTTCCAAAGCAATCGAATTACAAAAAGCAGCAATAATAAGAGAACCATAAACGCCCATTAATTCAACAGCCACACCCTTTGATCTTAAAGTATAATAAAAGATTTCTGTTGGATAAGCAATTAATAATGGAGTATAAGCTTGATCGTAAAACATGTAATAGATAAAAATAAAAGCAACAACCGTTCTACCAGCTGCAACAGATCCAGTTTGTGCAAAGACAGCAGAACAAGCAGTCCAAATTATAAATGAAATTAACATACCAATACTTGACCATAAAAGTAAAGTTCTTCTACCAAAATAATCAACAGATAAAGCAGCAGTAGAAGCTGCAATTAAATTAAAAATTTGTAGTAACCCATTAATAAGTGTCTGCATAGAAGATGAGGTAATACCAATTGTATCCAAAACTAAAGTTAAATAATAAGAGACAATAGCAATACCATTCCATTGAGCAGATACTCCCAATGTAACCGCAATGTAAGTTCTTTTTCTGTTACCTGGAGTTGAAACCAAGTCGAACCAACTAGTATTTTCAGAAGCCTTTTCCATTTCTAAAGCTGCTACAATTTCAGTTAATTCAACTTGAACCAATTCAGAAGATTCATCACCACCGGCATGATGTTCAATTAAAACTTGTCTTGCTTTATCATATTTCCCCTTATCAACTAACCATCTTGGACTTTCAGGTACAAAATATAAGAATATTAATTGAATTAACGGGAAGGCTCCTTGCAAAATTGTAGGTATTCTCCAAGAGTAACTATCAGTTCTTGGTTCTGTTCCATAACAAGCCCAAGATGCAAGAATAGCACCAAAGTAATAAAAACACCAATATAAAGAAGTAATTTTACCTCTATATTTTGGGTAAGCAATTTCAGCCAATAATAAGGATGAAGGCTGAACTGCAAGCATACCAAATGCACCCACTAAAAATCTACTAACAAGCAATTGTGCTAATTTATCTCCAGTAGCTTGAATTATAGTAGACACCACAATTCCAGCTAAACCTATACCGAGACAAAGTTTTCTACCAAATTTATCAGCAAAGTAACCACAAAATGGTAAAATTACAAAAGAACCAACACTCTGCATTGCAGTAATAGTACCTAAAATTAAAGAACTAGTATCAAAATCTTCTTTCCATTTATCTAAAGCAAATAATCCATTCATTAATGAACCATCCATACCAGAAGTAGAGGAAGATAACAAAGGTACTAATAAAATTAAGTTTAATCTAAGTAAATGTTTTACTTTATACCAAGGTCTTCCATAATCAGGAATCACTTTGGCTATTGCAGGTCCTACAATATCTTCAACAGAAGTAGTTTGAAATTTCATTCTACACTTATTTTTCTGAATTGAGTAATCAGACGATTTTGTAAAACTGGATATCGTCGACATTTTAAATAGCAAGCTCAATTTTGGGGTATTTTGCAGTAAAACAGTTTAAGAAGCTAAAAAAATCGGTTTATCAACCTAAGATACTCCCCCACATAAACAAAAATATGGAAAACTGTACGCTAACTGCGACAAACCAAAAAGAGTAAATTGCCGAATAAAATTAAGATTGTTGATAGCTGCTTTAATATTTCAAATTTTGGATTTTTGATTAATGGGAAGCGTTACCTTTGTTATAAATTATATGCCCAGTTCTTTTATTAGAGGTTTTAGTTCATATATTTAGTGGTTATTGTTGGTTATTAATGATATGTAATTTCGTAATCTCCAGGTTCCTGCAGGTCTTTGAACAAACCCCGGAATTTTCACGTAAATGCGGGGTGAAAAGGGCCAATAGTATTGTACCACTTCGGAGACACTGACCCTTATGTGAGTGCTGCAGTTGCGGGATCATGGCATATAGGGTGATGGGTCAGTTTGCTATACAACAGAGCCCAACATATTCTCTTGAGAGATTCGTAGTATTACTAAATGTAACCATTTCTTAAAGTTTATACAAGTATCTCGCTAATCTAAGATTCGAGCTTACCCGGATTCTAGAAGCTCTGAAAATGTTCGATAAGCCGGTTTAGAGTTAGAACGACAAAGACGTTGGAAAAAGCAGACCTCTATTTTACTATATAGATTATACAGCACAATAACCACCATCGACTAAGAAATCAGCACCAGTAGTATAGGTGGAAGCGTCAGAAGCTAAGTATAAGTAGACACCTTTTAATTCACGAGGATCAGCATCTCTACCGAATGGAATTCTAGAAAACCAAGCTTCTTTCATTTCGAATGGGCAATCACCAGAGATAGCAGTATCAATGTACCCTGGAGAGACTGAGTTGACTCTAGCAAAGTCAGCCCATTCAACAGCTAAAGATTTAGCTAAATGCATAACACCAGCCTTAGCAGCGTTATAGCATGCTTGAGGTTGAGGAACATTGGCGATATGAGCAGACATTGAAGCAGTGAAAATCAAGTTACCGTGACCTTGTTTACGGAAAATAGCACCGGCAGCTCTAGCACAATAATAAGCACCATTGAAATCGGTGTCGACGACATTATGCCATTCTTCTAAAGTCATATCTAAACCAGAGTTCTTAGCTGGACATCCAGCATTGGCAATCATAACGTCTAAACCACCGAAATCATCGTATGTAGCTTTAACGGCAGCTTCGACTTCTTCCCATTTTCTAACATCAACTTGATAAGCTTTTGCTTTAACATTGTACTTTCCAGAAACCTCTTTGGCTAAAGTGGCAGCGGTATCATGTTGAAAGTACCATAATGAAAGATTTGCACCAGCTTCAGCTAAAGCTCTTGCAATTTCATGAGCAATTCCACCACTAGCACCAGTGATGATGACGGTTTTACCTTTCATTGAGAACATCTCAAAGACGCTGTCTGAAAGTGTTGGATCTGGTTTTCTTGAAGATTGAGTCATAATAAGTTTATTGAGTATAGTTTGAGAGGTTAGTGGAATATATATTAGATTTAAATAGTCAACGGTTAGAGAATTCCGGACAACGTATTGCTGAAGTCAGTCTCTGGAGCAGGGCTATTTCACATACGGAAAACATATAGCGAGGACATAATTTGTAGGTTAGACCAACGGACGGGAATCATTCAACTGATATAGGTTTACAGAATCCCGAAATGTGGGGGCGGGGGATTTTGCGGGGCAGCCAGCTAATACAGTCAATTTACATATGGCATAATGTAACTATACTTTCTTCAGCTATCCAGTTATGTATAAACTCACAGTTTAACTATATATCGCGTTCATTGGTTAGATAATTGTATATAAAAGTGGCATTTAACGATCTTACATATATTGTTTATCTAGCGTATTTCTTCTATCTACTTAATCTCTAACACCATCGATAACAACCTTGATAACATCGGTTCTTCCCTCTTTAACAAGATCAAATGCTTTTTGACATTCTTCAAACTTGAATCTGTTGGTAATTAATCTCTTAACATCGACTTTACCACTAGCTACAAGATCAACAGCAGTTGGATAAACTCCAGTACTGTATCTAATACTTCCAGTCCATTCAAGTTGTTTAACTAAAGCTTCAGTAACTGGGAAGCTGACGAATTCTCTACCCATACCCGCTTGGACAAAACGACCTTCTGGACGAGCAGTAAATACACCAACTTGAATACATGGTTCAGCTCCAGATGCTTCTAATATAACATCAGCACCATCACCAAGATCAAAAGTTTTCTTAATATCAGTAGAGATTCTTTTGGCAAAATCTTCATCAGATTCGCCTTCATTTTTCATTGGCATCTTATACACATCATCGGCTCCATAAGTCTTAGCAAATTCAAGTCTACCAACAGAGATATCAACTCCGATGACTTTTCTACAAGCGTAAGCTTTAGCGACTGCTTGACAAAGTAAACCAATTGGTCCACATCCAAATACAACGACGCTATCAATAGCTTGTAATTTTGCTCTTTTACAAATTTGAACGGCGACACTAACTGGTTCGACTAATGCAGCTTCTTCCATATCCATATGATCTGGAATTTTATAACAGTAATCGTAATCAACAGAGTAATATTTAGCTAAAGTACCATCATCTGGTGGGGTGGCAGCAAAAACCATTCCTTCACAATGGTTATAAGCCCCCAGTCTACAGAAGTTACATTCTCTACATGGTACACCAGGTTCTACCGCAACTCTATCACCAATTTTTAAATTTGGCACTGCGGTACCAACCTCAACAACCACACCACTACTTTCATGCCCTAACACCATAGTTTGACCTTCATGAAGAATGAATTTACCAATTCTACCTCTATGTAAATAGTGAACATCACTACCACAAATTCCGGTACTTTTAATATGGAGTCTAACTTGTTTAGGTGATAAAGGTTTAATTTCACGATTTTCAATAACAGCGTTTTTAATTGATTTTAATACAAAGGCTGGATTTTCCATGTTATTATGTTATTGATTTTTTAGAGATTTTTAACATTTTTTATACTTCCAAATTTATTTCCGATTTCCCCATATTCTCGGTCCCCAGATGCCCTTACCGTGCTTTGGGGCTATAAACGCTAAATAAAACCCCGAAAAATTTCCAATCGGACATTTGTGATCCTGTATTTACCGATATATTATAACTATGTAGAATTAATGCAAACTAGTATGACTTCAGATATTTTAATTTCGCCTACTGTAGAAACTTTAGCTCAGGAAGCTATCAAATGTTTAAAAACTAGTCCTAATGATAGAATTTTGATTGCTTTAGGTGGATGCCCTGGTTCAGGTAAATCAACGGTTGCAAATTTGGTTTGTAACCTTATAAATGAAAAGAACCATACTAAAAATGGCGGAAAAATTCAAAGCATAGTTGTAGGTATGGATGGATTTCATTTAACTCGAGCACAATTGAAAAATTTACCTGATCCCAATGAAGCCTTTAAGAGAAGAGGTGCACCTTTTACCTTTGATTCATATAAGTTTGTGGATTTTATTAAATGTTTAAATGAAAGTTGTAAAACTAGCGACAGACCTCTAATCACTGCACCATCTTTTGATCATAAGCTTAAAGACCCTTCTCCTTACGGTACACCAATTGATCCACTGGTTAACATTGTGTTCATTGAAGGGTTATATGTTCTTCTTGATGAAAAACCATGGAATGAAGTAGCTAAGTTGGTTAATCAAAAATGGTTTATTAAAGTTGATTTAGACATCGCTAGAGACAGAGTAGCTAAAAGACACGTAGAATCGGGGATCGAACTGAATTTAGAGGATGGTTACAAAAGAGTCGATAGTAATGATCTTTTAAATGCAAAGATGATTCAACAGCATTTAGTTCTGGATATAAACATAGTTATTCAATAGACGAAGATCTTGTAAAATTGTAATTATATTAAATGGAGCCCTGTCCCCGAAATGAAATTATCAAGAAGTATATCGTCTGCATGATTGTGAGGAAAAGAACTTGTAATTTTCGGAATAATTTTTTAACCGATATAATTTTGCAGCCATTTCCCAAACCTCAAGACGGGATTCTGAGATGCCGCGAAGCACCGCAAATTCCCCCACAATTCGCACCTTTTGGGTGCGCTTATCGGTGCCCACTGCTGCGATCGGCACCATGCAGTATGCACGGACATCAGTGAACCTGTAGGAAAGCCGGATCACCCACATATAAAACCCTAATATTCCCAGTAAATAATTAAGTATGTTATACCAAAATTCAGACAGCCCTGTATTCAATTTATTTTCTCTTAAAGGTAAAGTTTCATTAATTACTGGTGGAATTAGAGGAATTGGTTTAGCTGCAGCTATTGGTTTAGCCGAAGCTGGTTCTGATATCGCTGTTACTTACAACAGTTCAAAAGCAGAAGAAGTAAAAGAAATCTCAGAACAATTCCAAAAACTTGGAGTCACGTTTAAAGCTTATAAATGTAATGTGTGCAATAAAAAAGAAATTGATGAATGTGTCGAACAAGTATTACAAGATTTTGATAGATTAGACGTAGTTGTTCCAAATGCTGGTATTGCCATTCATGAACCAGCAGAAGACTTCAGTGAAGAGAGCTACCGCAGCACTATGCTGGTAAATTTAGATGGTGCATATTTTACTGCACAAGCCGCAGCTAATGCATTTAAAAAACTAAAAGCTGCAGGTAAATTAAACCAAGGTAGAATTGTATTCACTGCTAGTGTTTCATCGTTAATCGTTAATTACCCACAAAAGCAAGCTCCTTATAATGCATCAAAAGCTGGTTTAGTTAGATTAGCTAAATGTTTATCAGTTGAATGGATCGATTTTGCAAGAGTTAATTGTGTTAGTCCAGGTTATATTGCTACTGAAATGCTTGATGAACATCCAAAAGAATGGAGAGATCAATGGTTTGCCATGATTCCTGCACAAAGATTATGTGCAACATATGAATTAAAAGGAGTTTATGTATTTTTGGCTAGTGATGCCTCATCTTATACCACTGGTGAAGAGATTGTATGTGCTGGTGGTTACACTCTTACATAGATTATACTTAGAATATACATTACTTCGTAATTAAAAGAGATTATAAGAACTGTTGTTCTATATCAAATGATCCGGGCCAAAGCATATGATGCAATTGCATAAGTTGAGAAAATGGACTTTCATCGGTTCCATTTGGAGGAAATGCTAATGTTTCGGTATTGGTATCTTGTAAAAATCCTAAACCTAAAGTGTCTATCAAATCTAATACTCTTCTTGCCGGTGGACATATAACCATTAATTTTTTAATAATCAGTTGAGATTTAAAGATATCAGATCTCCAAATTTCTGAATGAATTGAATTTGGATCATTCCGAAGACAAACTAATGGCATAACAACTGCAGGTATTAAAAAAAATAACGAATACCATGCATCCATCCGATTATATTTGAGTTTCTCATTCCAGAAATTCTCCATGGATTCAATTGTAGCCCTACATTCTCTTAAACAAATTTCCCCAGCTCTAAGTTCAAATTCATTCTCAATTAACTCAGAATTAACAATGACCCTTTTTAATAGAAATGTTCTATACATTATAATCCGGAGATTTCTATATCTCCATTCTAAAACTTTATGGGCCAATTTGAAGTTAGTTGCAACAGTTACATCTTCTTTGAAATAACTGGGGATTAACATTTTCCATCTTTCTATATACTCTTCATCCCATTTAATTAATACTTGGGCCGAAGGAAATGGATCCGAAATAATCCTCTCATATATGCTGTTGGTAAAGAGATGAAATAATGATTGAAGTCTAACACTAGTATAAATCGTTGGTTCATTTTCTTCTGGTGGGAACAGAGTTGTTCTATTAGTTAACATAGAATCAGGAACATTTAATGGAATATTAGCATCAATACCAGAGCAAGGGATCCCCAAAGGGCGCCCATAAGTGATGGTTTGACCACAATCAAATATGAACAAACACCACCAAATCCGTCTTCTCATTTCTTGGTTTAATAAAGATTCATTAGAATCTTCCATTTGTTTATGAAGTCCAAGACCCAATGACATTCTTACAGCCAAACCAAGATAATTGTAACCTGAATTAGGACGATCTCTTTTCTGAAGATAATTTGACATCAACGTTAAAGTTTGAACCAATATTAAATTACCAGTCTCAAGGTCTTCAAAAGATAATTTTGACTTGGCTTTATCGAAGAGTATTAAATCGTCATTTTCATCCGGGGAAGTAGCAGCCATAAAACACCCAATAGCAGCCACAGTATATAGTAAACACTCCCATCCTGGCGGTGGAGTAATTATCTCGTTAAATTGTGCCATAAACACAGGCTTATGGATTATAGGGTATGATACATGGTAAGTTTCGAAATATTGCACTATATACTGCTCCAATTTTTTTTCTGTCACATCTTTTGAAGACGAAGAAGATGTTACAGAACAAGTGGTGCTACCAGACTGGTCCTGATCAGGTTTCTTCTTCTTTTCATGAAGGAAAAACCCACCACCAACCAAATTTATAAGTGCAGCACTTGATGCGGCGCCTAGATAACTATTCGTCTCTGCAGAAGCCATACCATCTACCATTGATTGTCTATAGAATTCACCTTGTCTTCTTTCATCCCAATTATAGTTCGAATGATTCGAATTAGGGGAAATATCAAGTGTAGAATTAGGTTTTACAACGTTTGGTGTAGTAGATACTTCATTACGCTTAGAGTGAATACTAGGAGGTAGAAGTTGCGGTATCTGATAGTCATAATTCATGCCATCCTCCGGTGCCTTCGTTAGTAGAGATTGAACATCAAGTATATTATTTATCTTCGACACCGGAGGTGACATGGTTTCCATTTTAGGACGTTTCACCGGTGGTTGAAAATTTTCAAGTTCCGGTAGTTCTTCAGAATTCGAGCCTATTTTAACGTTTGTTAAAAGATTTGACACATCGACTTCTGGAAGATATCGTTTGACAATTTTCCTCATAACACTTAGCTCTTCCTCGACCTCAGTAAGATGTTTTCTAGTTAATGGAGTTCTTACATGTTTTTCATAAAGACAGTGTCTACTGTGCTTATCACATTGAAAGCAAACAGGAATTTCTCTTGAACATTTGACTCTTCGTCTTTGACATTCCTTACAAGCAAACTTTGTAGCGTTTGAATTTGCAATTGGATCCAGTTTAACCATTGAATTATTAGAGTGAAAATTCCGGGGTAAGCTGAAGAATTTAAGAGGGTGACTGTCGCCCTGAGATCTCGGAATTTTTGTGGGGTATAATGCGAGATGTTAATCCTACGAACCACGGCCTTTGGTGGATGCGGCCACACGCCGCTAGGCTCTAATATGGCCTGACTGGAGGTAGAGCTGTACTTGCGGTAGCATGTGCTTATTATGGCCATAAACATTTCCTTTTACGGCGTGTGCTTGGTCATTTGCAATTGGCTATAAACTGACCGTAAATGGGTACATTCATGTATAAAGTCCCCAAATTCATCAATTAAACTATTATACGTATTCAACCTACTCAACTCTTAAATATATACAACAAATTCTATAATCTTAACATATTGTGCTCACTCACATTGCTCTCCTAGTTAAGTCTAACGGTTCATTTTGGACCATACCGCAACGCTCATACTCTTAAAGTTAAATACTTATCAATTGATCTTGACATTCAGTTTACCCATTGATAGTATCTATATTACGATTTTTGAAGTCTGAATAATCATCACATGTCTCTATTGTCTATCTTATCTCCCAATAATTTTTATGGAATTAATTCCGGGCATTTTATAAGTTAGCCCGATCGAGTAATCGACTTTCCACTGATAAGCGTCTGATCCGACATTATCGTTTTATATCAGTTATCAGCGGACATCCGCCACACAATAAACCTAAATATGATTATATAAATACTCAATTGAGGTACATTCTACTATCATTAAGTAATGACATTCGAAATAACACAAGCAGCTCCCCTCCCATCAGAAGCTAACGTTGATCCTCAACATGATAGTAAATACGATTTTAAAAGAGACTTAATCGGTTATGGTGAAGAAGGCCTTGACTGTGAATGGCCTGATAAAAAGAAAATTGCAATCTCTTTTGTTTTAAATTATGAAGAAGGTGGTGAAAGATCTTTAGACTTAGGTGATGATACTTCTGAGTATACCTTATATACCAGTGGTAAACCTGGTCCTTTTGAATATAGGGCTTACGATGCTGAAACTGAATATGATTATGGTTCCAAAGCTGGTGTTTGGAGAATATTAAGATTATTCAAGAAATATAATAATAGAATTACTGCTTATGCTGTTGGTAAAGCTTTCGAGAGAAATAAAGCAGTTGCTGAAGCATTTGTTAGAGACGGCCATGAAATTGCATCTCATGCTTATAGATGGATTCCATACCAAGGTCTTACCCCAGAAGTCGAGAAAGCTTATATTCTTAAACAATTAGAAGTTTTAGAAGAAACTACTGGTGCTAAAGGTGTTGGTTGGTATATGGGACGTCTTTCATCCCAAAGTTTGGCCCTTATTACAGAGGTTTATAGAGAAAAAGGTTTGGAATTACCATATATCAGTGATACTTATGGTGATGACGTTCCATTTTGGGTAGATATTCCAGCAGAGAAAGATTTAAGTGATGAAGAGAAGAAAGGTTTACTTCTTATTCCATATTCATTCGATTGTAATGACTTTAGATTCCTTAACACTAATGGGTTTAGAGCCGCCCAAGCTTTTTATGAACATATCAAGAATGCCTTTGATACTTTATACGCCGAAGGTGGTAAAATGATGACTGTTGGATTACATTGTAGAATTATTGGTAGACCAGGTTATTATCCTGCTTTACAAAAGTTCGTTGAATATGTTAACCAACACGATGATGTATGGGTTTGCTCTAGATCTGATATTTCCAAACATTTCAAATCAAAATTCCCATACAAGCCTAAGAAAGCTTAAGTAGTTTTAGTTAGATTCAATAATAACTGATCCCAGAAATCCTTATTAATTTCTGTAGATGTAACTATCATATCTTCTGAAATGGGTTCTGCATCTTTCTCTACTACCGTATCGGTACTATCGACTATACTATCAAATAAATCACTATAAGTCCTTGCTTCAGGCCATCTCTCAGCAAAAACGAATAATAACAGCGAACAAGCATTAATATTATTTTGGATCCTCATGAATTTAGGCTTACCAAGATATTTTAAATAATACACCATTGTAATACCAGCCAAAAATACGGTATGAAGGGCAACTATACTAAATTCTAATACCGAGTCTCTTTGAAGACTCTTATAACTACTACAAATACCACCAGCAGATAAACAAGCTTCATTAAGGATCTCCTTCCGTATTGACGGGTTCCTCATGATTATCGGTAACAATAAAATCAATTTAGCACGATGATACAGAAGATTAAAAAATTCGTAGCTTTCTTCACCTTTATAAGACTTATTAAACTCTTCAAAAGAGGGAAGTTCTTCCTTCCATACGTTTATCTCATTTTGCAAACTTTCAAAAGTATCAGAAAGAGGTACTTGGTTATTCACAGAGTAAAGTAATAAATGAACTCTACTTTCTATTTGACGAATTTTTGTGGTGAAAATAAAAGAAGTAAAACTTGAAACCGCTTGTTTAATTTCACCATTCTCTTGCTGAGCAAGCTGCAATTTGAAAAGGTTATAAATATCCGACTCACTTGGATTGACAGGTATATCAATACTTAGTGGCATGGGCAAGTCAATAAAGTTATCAAGAACAGTACTTGGTCTTCCTAGAGAAAGAGATAATAGTTTATCATAATTATAAGCAGACCAGAATAACCTTTTAATAAACTCGTATTCTAAACAGTTCTCTAAAGTAATTTCCTGTTTTCTGTGGTAGCCAAATTGGATTAACTTTCTGTTTGCCAAACCTACTAATTCCCAAGCGGAAACGTAGAACGATAAATGGTAACTTCTACTAATAAATACTGCTAGAAGCAAACTGCATTGAATTTGCATAAGAGGAGACATATCAAGAGAAGCAGATTGCTTTAAAGCCCTTCTAAAGTATGTTTCTGGATGAGGGTAAGTGGATACTTTTAAAAGCTCAACTAATCTACAACCAATAGCTAATACCATATTTATACAAAAAACTTCCCATGGAGTATTGTTAGCTTTTTGTAACACATTTTGAAACCATGTCCTGTCAATCAAATAACACCTATTATGAGCCAAACTGAAAAACTTATCAATAAATTCCGCTTCAAAATGGGCTGGAATTACCATATCTTCTTCATTAGGTAGGTCGTCAAGAATTATCGGTTTTGGAAGCGCCGGCAGCAGAGTTCCCGATGATAGCTTTCTTCTTATAGCTTTGACAATATTAATTACAGCAAATGATCCGATATACTCAAAAGATTCATTACAATCCCTATGGAGAATTTTAGAGAGAATATCAGAGAATGAAGAATGTGGAAGGTATTGATCATCGGGAGTGTTATCATAGTGTGCATCAGTTTGAACACGCAATTCCAATTCTTGAATCCTAGAATCAAGTTTCCTGTTAATTTCCTGAAGTTTTGCTATTTCTTCGTTTTTCTTCTGTAATTCGTTGGTTGTATTAATATGAAAAATAATGTCGTTGGAGATATCACCGGGAGTTTCCATGTCAAAATGGCACTCAACCCCCCGTTTAGCACACCTATTACAAGGATTATTACCGTCACATTTTCGCTTACCTTTTCTGCACTTCACACAAGCAATTAGCACTCTATTGTAGTACTTTCTCTTCATGGTTAACTTTTCAGAAAGATAACGATGTCGGAAATTATGAAGGCCTCGGAAATGTCGTGCAGATAAGGATGTCGTTAGCTAATCTTATCTTGATTATTAGTAAGGGAACTACCTATTTTATGACTGCAAAATGGTTTATTCGGCACGACTTGTTGTTTCCATTGCCATGACGGGTCTTACATAATATATAGAATGCATATGTAAGCATTGACTACTATATAGCGTAAACTACCAGTATATATATATATTTCTAAAAAGTTTTCCAATCTGTTTCTTTTTCAAATCCATAAGCTGCTCTATAGACTGACAATTCATCAAAATGCTTTCCAATAATTTGAAGGCCGACTGGTAACTTCACTGACGGATCTTCTTCTGCTGGAACAAATCCCATAGGAATAGTTAAAGCTGGGTGTCCAGTAATATCAAAAATACCTGTATTTACATTTAGTCCAATAGTATTCTTGATAATTTCAAGTGGTTTACCTTCTCTCTTACCATGCTTAGGAGCAACGTAAGGTGTAGTTGGCATGATCAATACATCTACCTCTTCTAATGCTTTATTGTAAGCGTGGGTGGTCTTAAGACTTAAGTTGATAGACTTGGTATATAATTGAGGATAATGTTCAGAAAGATATAACCCATTGATAATACCATTTTTAACATTAACTGGTGTTTTATCAAACAGATCTTGTGTTTCTGGAAGAGCATGCTCAAAGTACTTGGTAGGTCTTAAAATTCTACGACCAGTCTGAAGACCAAGTTTCCTTGTAGCCCCAGCAATTCTTTGTCCAACCATCCAAATTTCTGGTGCTGTCAAATGAAGAGGGATTGAAACTTCAATCACTTCAGCTCCAAGTTCCTTATACCGTTCAACAGTTTTAGCAAATTGGTCTTTCATATAATCTTTCATCAAAGGATTTTCTAATCCTTCTTTCAAGATACCAATTTTCATTCCTTTTAATGAGGATTTTTCAGTCAATTCCTTATATTTAGGAACTTTATCAGTGGTTGGAGCAGCATCCAGACGATCATCAAATCCATCTTTACCAGCAACTACTTCTAATAATAAGCCGTTTTCTAATACTGATCTTGTCATTGGCCCAGCATGATCAACATTAGATTCAAGACTACCAATTCCAGAATATGGAACTAATCCAAAAGTAGGTTTAAGACCAACTAAACCACAATGAGCACTTGGAATTCTAATAGAACCCCCTTGGTCTGCTCCAATTGCAAGATCAACCTCACCTGAAGCCACAAGATAAGCACAACCAGAACTAGACCCACCAGCAGAATAACCATCTGCAAATGGATTTTCAACATTTCCAGTACTTGCAGTATTAGAACAAGTACTAGAACTTTGATTCTCACAGGTACCTAAACCAACTACCTTAGCTCCAGCGATAAGAGTTCTAGTAACTACTGTAGCATCCTCTTCGGGAGTCCATGGTTCATAAGCATCAGTTCCAAAAATTTGTGGAACGTTACATATTTCAATACAATCTTTAAAGCAAATTGTCTTACCAGCCAATGGTCTTGCTGACGAGCTTTCAGGTTTAGTATCTTCAATTGTAACCCGATAAGCCCAAGCACCCTTTACATTATCTTCCTTTTTAGGATAGTGTATATCCTTCCGAGGAAATCTCTCTAAATTAGTTGGGAGATAATAATCATCTTCATCTAAGACTTTTTTAACCGACTTATCTAATGCACATAAAATCTTATAATAGTCATCGACTTCTTCATCTTTTAATTTTAAACCGAGTTTTGCAGGTTGAGCTAAAACATCATTGATAGTTACCTTTGTGTTCGGATCAGCTTCTAAAGAAGTAATTGACATGTTTGAAAGGTTTGATAATTATCTAGAACTAATTATCTTTATACATGTCTATTTTAGATAAGAGCGGGAAAGTTCCGCTTTGGTCCGCATGCACGATAACGGTTGCAGATCAATTGATAAGACATTTGCGGCCATCCGCATTAGGTATTCACTTGCATAAATGTCATTATACCGATGAGTATTCGATAATTTGAAAAGCAAGCACAATAATGAGCCATGAATTACAAGATCAAAGTCAAAGGCTCCCTGCAAAAACACTTTTTGTAACATTAGGATGCTTAACGGCTTCATTATTCGTCTCGTTCTTCGATCAGACTTCTGTTACTACGGCAATCCCGTCGATTGCACAAGATTTAGGACATTCAAGTCTTATTAATAGTTGGGTTGGTTCGGCTTATTTAATTGCAAATTTGAATTTTCAACTTTTATATGGAAGATTTTCTGATATTTTTGGAAGGAAGCAGGTATTCATATTCACGATCCTATGCTTACTAGTAGGAAATCTTGTTAGTGGGTTCTCTAAAAATCCAATTATGCTCTTCGTTTTTAGAGGAATTAGTGGTTTAGGTGGTGGAGGTATTAATTGTTTAGTAATGATAACGTTCTCTGATCTTCTTACTACAAGACAAAGAGGGAAATATTTTGGATTTGTTGCCATATCTACTTCTCTAGGAAACGGCTTGGGTCCATTAATTGGTGGTATATTGAGTGAAAAAGCTACATGGAGATGGGCATTTTGGATCACTTGTCCTATAAGTGTTTTTTGTATTGTTCTAGTGATCTTTTTTGTCCCTTTAAAGCCGGTTACTGGCTCCTTTAAAACCAAATTGAAACAATTAGATTGGATGGGGTTTATCACTTCTTTGATTGGTACCATACTACTTTTGGTTGCAGTTTCTGGAGGTGGTGAAACTTGGTCATGGAAAAGTCCAGTTTTCATCACTCTTACTATTATTGGTAGTCTTGCAGTAATATTGTTTTTAGTTTCAGAGAAATATTTTGCAAGAATTCCTATAATACCTTTGTACCTATTTGTACATTTTAGAAGACTGATATTATTTCTTATGTGTTTTTTAATGGGTTGGGCTTACTTCTTAGATATATATTATTATCCAATCTACTTACAATATATTAAAGAATATAGTCCTATTCTTTCAGGAATTCTTCAATTACCGGCTACCTGTAGTAGCAGTGTTTTTGGAGTTCTTGCTGGATATGTTAATTCTAAAACTGGGCATTATGTGAGATGCATTTGGTTTGGCGGTGCAATGTGGCTCTTAGGAACAGGTTTAAAAATTTTGTTTGATATAAATACTGGTAAAGGGTTATTAATTGGGGCCAATTTAATCCAAGGTTTAGGTATTGCTTTTACATTCCAACCTACTCTCTTAGCATTACTTTCTAATTCAGATAATAACGATCGTGCAGTTGTTACTGGGTTAAGAAATTTCTTCAGATGTTTTGGAGGTGCCGTTGGATTAATCATTGGCGGTATTATATTTAACCAAGTTCTTCACACAAAACTTTCGGAAGTATTAGATGAAGCTACAACGGCTCTCATAAAAGACGATCCAAAAAATATTCAGAAACTAGAAGGTGCTTTAAAACTTGTGGTACAGGAAAAGTATACTGACACCTTTAGATATATGATGATTACATTGACCATAATATCGGGTATAATGTTTATTATTTCACTTGTCACTAATGATGGAAAAGAAGAAAATCAAGAAACACCGAAAGATGAAGAAGATATTCCAACAGAAGATTCTGAAAAGTAAATAGTTTATAACTATTAAATAAAATATGCACTTTATGAAATCCCAATAAATACTTTATATATTAACACTACATTAAAATCACAAAATTAGTCCACCGGTAGATTTGATACTTGTAATAATCTTTAATTTCTCTTCACTTATTTCTTCACTTTTGTCCGAGTCAATATAAACTTGACCTGGATAACCAACCCCATTAATGGGAGCATCTTCTTCAAAGAAACCGTCCGTCTTAGTCATGTATTCCCAAGTTTTGGGGGTATCTTCTTTACCATCTGGATAAATTTTAATCTTAAATATCAATCCCAAGATGCAATGAAGAAAGAACCCTACTAAAAAGGTATAAAGCCAGCCACAACCATAAATATTCGAAGCAGCTTGACTAAGCTCGGTTGGATGGTAGGCTCTATATAAACCAGGAATTGCAATCACTGGCGACACACACCAAGCAGCCAATCCCCAAAGATTGAAACCTTTATAATAATAGTAAGCACCAGTCTTAGATTTAGTAAAAAGAGAAGGTACATGAAGGTTACCTCTTCTTAAAACGTAATAATCAGCTAATAAACATCCAAGTAATGGACCAACAAAAATAGAGTAAGAACCTAAGAAAATAAGAAATTGGGTAGCATCTTTTAAAAATCTCCATGGAACAACTGCCCAAATTAAGAACCCAACTAAAACTTGTGCTCTCACAATAGTAAAATATTTTGGTAAAATACCTGCTAAATCAGCAGCAAAAGGAAGTGAATTGGCAAAAATATTAGTTCCTAAAGTCCCAATTGCATATGGTAAAGATACAAAGAAAATACCAGTTCTTGCACCAGCCAGCCATTCATGATCTAAAATTGAGTTTAATAGGTCCCATAAATTCCAATAAACTTCACCATAAGCTCTTCTAAGACTTACAACGGAACACATACCCATTAATAAAACCATAATTTTGGCTGGTACAAACCCAGCAGCCTGAGGTAAAACAACATCTTGCTTGCGTTTAGCATAACGTGCTACATCTGGTTGATTAATTATCATTGGAGATAAAGTACCAAAAACTGAGTTGATAATACTCATCCATTTAAGACCAGTGCTAAGAGGATTTACTACTTCCATTCCAATACTCCAATCACCGGGACCGTTACCTTTAACGTAACAGAATACGAATAACCCAGTGGTTGCAAAAGGTAAAATAAATGCTTTCACAGTAAAGAAATAATGGATATGCTTTGGATGCAAAAACATCAAAGGCATCAGAAGTACCCAAAAAAGAAAGAAAGCTACCATTTGTCTTGTTGTAACAATAGCACTTTCCGGAAGTAAGTTAGGAATATCAGTCCATTTATGGCCAAATATACATCTAAATGTAATATCAAGCATAAGAGAGCCGTACCAGTGTTGAACACTAACCCAAATACCAGCAACAAAAAGTCTAACAAAAACAAAAAATCTAGAAAGTCTATATCCAAAAACTGCTCTTGCATAAGTAGGATACCCAATATGGTAAGCCCCACCTACTCTTGCATTAATTACAGTGAAAAACATAGCACACATTAAACCAAAAATAGTAGCACCGATAACTTGACCATGTGGTAAACCGGTGGTTTTAATTAAAGAGGCGCCAGTATTAAACTCATTGACGTTAAAAGAAGACTGAAACCAAATTAATACATAGTTATATACTCTCCAATTTCTATCTTTTGGTGGAGTTGGTTTTAAATCTTCATTAGTAGCGACAATTTCACTCTCTTTACTACTTTCATAGCCTTTTACAGTAATAAACTTATCAAATCGTTTTAAAATATCCATTGGTTAATTTTAATAGAGACATATGTTTTTTTTATAAGTACTACATATTTAGAGATAGTCTACCGCCGCATACTTATCTTATCTTTGCGGGTTACCTGCGGAATAGATTAAATGTCGTAATATCTAACCTGCGGACGGTCCGCATGTGCATATTTTTTGCTTATTACACCATTTTTTTGCTTTTAAAAGATTTAACTTCCGATTTAGTATTTTGAAGATGAACGAATTATTCACACCATTAAAAATTGGAGATGTCGAATTATCTCATAGAATTATTATGGCCCCATTGACTAGATATAGAGCACCTAATAATATTCCCGGTGAATTAATGGTGGAATACTTTAGTCAAAGAGCTAGTGAAGGTGGTCTTTTAATTACCGATTCGACAGCTATTTCCGAAACTTGTGGCTTGAATCCAAGTAATCCAAGAATTGACACAAAAGAGGCAGTTGAAGGGTGGAAAAAAGTTACTAAAGCGGTTCACGACAAAGGTGGGATTATTTTTTGTCAATTGAATCATTACGGAAGAACTGTTCTTCCTGAGATCACTGGTATCGATTGTCCCGTTTATTCGAGTCATAATATCCCTATTAAGGGAGGAAGAAGGCTGAATTCATATAAAGTCCCAAAGCCATTGGACGAACAAGATATGAAAAAAATTATTTCAGATTTTGCAGCCAGCGCCCAAAACGCTATAGATGCAGGATTCGATGGTGTTGAACTTCATGGTGCTAATGGGTACTTACTTGACCAATTCTTGAGAGATGGGGTTAATAAGAGAGAAGACGAATTTGGTGGCTCTATTGATAATAGGTTGAAGTTCCCAATGATGGTTTTAGATGCTGTTATCAGCGCTATCGGTGCCGGAAAAGTAGGTTTTAGAATCTCACCATGGGACATTTTCCAAGATATGTCTGATTCTGACCCAGATGGTCATTATCTGAAGATTGTAAGTGCGTTAGATAAAAAAGGTATTGCTTATATACATGCCATTGAAAGAAGAAGTGATGCAAACGGTGGTAGGGAAAGTGATAGTAATGATGAGACTCCTGTAGTCTATAAGCTCAAAGAATTCTGCCCTAACACACCATTAATCTCTGCTGGAGGATGGAATGGAGAAAATTATCAAGGTGCCATCAGTGACCAAAAACTTGATGGACTTGTATTTGGAAGACCATTCATCAGTAATCCAGATCTTCCAAGAAGACTTAAACTTAACTTAGAATTAAATCATTATGATTCAAGTACTTTTTATGCAGCACTTGAACCGAAAGGATACATTGATTATCCATTTGCACAAACTGTATAGATTTAAAAATAAATATATTCATTACACATTAACAAATGTTTAAATAAAACCCAAATTCTTTACAAATATCTGACCAATCTATAATCAACATTCCATGAGGGTTTAATTCCCACGCTCTTTCAACTATTATTCTACATCTAACTACATTATCTATTGGATTTGTATCATTGATCACTTGGAAAAGTTCACGGACTCTATTTCTACTAAATTGGTTTGTAGAACAAAGGCCACAAATCAATAACGGTAAACAACAAATAACTTTCATTTTAGTGACTAGAAGGGGTTCAATTAATGCCAAACATTTAATTAAAATCTTCTGTACTTCGTAATTGGTTGGTTGAATCTGCTTAATGTACAAGAACCAAAATAATTTACAACTATGATGATGAAGATCAAATGCTTTTAAATGAAGGTACTTTTCTTCCGGAAATGGCTCAAGAACTTGGAGTAAAACTTCATTTGGTTCTACCAGTTCTATTTTTTCCAAAAGCCGGGACGCTACTTGCTCTGTATACTCTATATATTGAGCTTGTAATTCCATGAAATTAGGGGGATCATTCATCAATTCTTGTAATCTCCGAGATATTTCCACTTTTTCATTAAAGACATGGCCCAAGATGGTATAAATATCTTGATTGATTCCTTGAAGAGTATCTACACCATAAGAAGCTTCATTTTGTTTAAATAATGGGTGAGAAAACACCTCTTCGTATTCGCTCATGGGGATCATGGTACCATGTTTAAAAGATTCTGAAGAGAATATTTCATGATATTGAAACTTGGAGATTAAAAACCTAATCTCATTTGAGTAATGGAAATCTTCACAAAGCTTCTTGATACCTCCATATTCTATGATAATATCATGACAATGTTCAAGACTTGCTTTCCACAGATTATCATTCTCAGAGCAAATACTAAAAGAGACAAGCATCAAGTTATAACACAATTTGAAATACCAATTGACATTATTCTGTTGACTAAAATTTTGTTTAACCATTACTAACGATTTGTTCAAATACTTGTTGATATCGTTGTCTCTTTTCTTGTTATTATAAAATAACCCACCCCAAGCAGCAGCGATCAAAGCAAACGTTTCTTCATTTGATGCCAATAGGCCAAAGAAGTTTTTGTAGTAATTAGACTTATCAATGGTTATAGCGAGTTGTTTAGTGACTTTATGCTTAAAGTAGTCGATATAGAAGGCGCCTAGCTCGTCTATATATGTCATTGGCATTTTAGGAGAGTAAGGGATATAACATTCAAAGAAATCGAAGGGAAAGAAAGGGTCGGCTACTTGCAGCACGGCCATTTCCAGGCTATTTAAAGAGTTATCTGGGGTATCAGAACCAGAGTCAAGAGGATTAGCATCAAGAGGCTCGTCACCATCGACAATCTCTTCTATTCTCATCATATTGTGGCCAATAGGATCCATCGGCACAAACTCATTCACATCATTCACTTCAACGGTTATCTCTCCACTGTCTACTGCGTTTATGGCCCCATCAGCAGGCCCAGCTCTGGCGATAGCCCCAGCACCGTTCTCTGCGCGCGTCGCACTAGGCCCAGGTCCATCTACCGCACCAGGTGCAGAACCGTCTCCAGTACTCTCTACACCCTCTAAAATACCACCAATTCCATCTTTATTCTCACCGCCAGCTTCTTTCCTCTTCACACCTTTCTCATAAACACACTCCACACCTTTACTCAGACATAGCCCGCATGTAGGGTATACTTCATCACACTTTCTTCTACGCTTCTTACAGAAACTACAGCCATTTCTTGATCTGAACTTGACACCAACGATATTTTGGATTTTAACTTTTCTTTGATTAACATTCAGTTTAGGTAAGGTTGTAGACTCTTTGAAGTTTTTCCTAGAGACTTTAGTCAACAGTCCTTCACGAAGAATGGAGAACATGAACCGAGAGAAGGACGGGCAGACGATAAGGCTGCGGGTGGCTGGGTCCGTGCGGTGGCTGGGTCCGTGCGGTGGCTGGTAGAGCTAAGGCTAGATAAGGCAGAAGTGGGCTAACATCGGCTAAGGACAAAGAGGGCAGTAGCGCTAAGAGAAGTGGTGGGCAGATGGTAGAGGGGTAGAGAGACAAGAGCTGAGAGCTAGTAGAGAGCTGGTAGAAAAGTGCTAAGAGACAAGAGCTAAGAGCTGAGAGCTCAAACCAAAACACAGACTGCATAACGCCTATATATAAATACTAAGAGGCCATCGGCCATCGACGTCTCAGCGCCAGTAGCCAGTCCTAGCCGGTGCTAGCCTGCCGCCAACAACCAACCACACCAACTTACTCTAAAAAGCTAGGATCGTACTTAATCTCCATCTCGTACTCTGGCTGAAACTCAGTATATAAAGTCTCTGGATCCCCAGCAGTATACTCTGTATAAGCAGCCTCTTCATCACCGGCAACCTTCAAGGTTTCCCCCGGTTGAAGCGCAGCCATAGCCAATAACTGACATTGACATGATCTCTCCATCAACGTGAAAAGGTATGCCGCTTCATCTACAGTTCCACCAACAGTAATTAACCCGTGGTTCTGTAAAATAGCACCTTTCCCCTTACCAAGAGCTTTGGCGATCTGCTCTCCTTCATTAGGATCAAACGCAACCCCACCAAAATCGGCGTACACAGAGTGAGAGTTGTAAAACGTTAAAACATCTTGGTTAATCATATCTAATGGCTTACCAAAGGCACTATAGGCCTTCCCATACACAGAATGGGTGTGACAAGCCGCATGAACGTCGGGTCTAAGTCTGTGAATAGCAGAGTGAATGGCAAACCCAGCAGAGTTGATGGCTGCCTGGTTACCATCGGGTAAGATGTTACCATCTTCATCGACATGGACCAAGTCGCTGGCCCTAATCAACCCAAAATGTTTGGCCAAAGGATTGATCCAGAAGGTTGCGGGATCAACCGGGTCTCGAATTGAGATGTGTCCGGCCGTACCTTCATTATAACCGTTTCTAGCAAACACTCTAAAAGCAGCAGCCATATGCTGTTTGGCCCATTTTCTTTCTTGATGCTTATCTGAAAATTTTGGTAACTGATAAGGATGGGCAAATCCTTTAGCGATATTTTGGGTACCTCTTTCACCGAATTGGTAACCTCTGGAGGTAGCGGGCTCGACTTTTACGTTTTGAATTTCTTGGGTAGCAGTGGTAGACATGGGTAAAGAGGAAGATGTGGGAAAGTTAGAGCTTATAAGTACGGAATTAATTCCTTCGCAATTACTGGATTGGGCATTAAGCGCTGTAGGAGGGTGCGGGTGTGATTTGCGGTGGTGCTGGGTGTCCTGGTGCGACAGTGTGGTGTCCGGGTGTGGTGCTGGGTGTCCTGGCCTGTCCTGGCCTGTCCTGGCCTGTCCTGGCCCTGGGCCTGCCGTGTGCTGGTTATCCTGCCCTTGTCCGCCGATTATCCTATCCTGCCGGATTCTGCCCTTTATGGTGCCCTGGCATACGACAGCCCTGACATCGTACCCAAGTCTGTTTCAATCTTTGTTGGGCGCCGTATCTACGAACAATACTGGCGGATACTGGGCGTCTCATTTTATGCATCTTCGTCCCGGTTCATGCACCTTGTATCTACGCCTTGCTACCCTTCATCTTTCCACGTCTCCGTCTGTCATCCCATCCTCTACCTCCCATCATTAACCATCCACGGTCCCAAACCTTAAGCTTATTTAGTCTTGATCAACAGGTCTAACGTAACTGCACAATTTCTTGTTACGTCGGGTGGGGAGGTTATGTGCAGGGCCATGTCTCGTTACCGGAACTCTTTTAAATAACCAATAACTACTCTGCCAATTGCAACCATGTCAATTCGTCAATTCTATTACCATCTGTCGCTACTCCCATTATTTTGACCCTCTTCAATCCCTATTTAACCTTGTTCGTCTATCAAACGGTATAAATCCGG
Source organism: Yamadazyma epiphylla (assembly GCA_030571925.1). Classification (NCBI taxonomy): domain Eukaryota; kingdom Fungi; phylum Ascomycota; class Pichiomycetes; order Serinales; family Debaryomycetaceae; genus Yamadazyma; species Yamadazyma epiphylla. The sequence goes on along the minus strand of JAJLZA010000030.1, from coordinate 47,220 downwards.
TACGAGGGATGGTGAGTAAGGTATTAAGTTGTGCGTAATTCGTGCGTATATGCAAGGTATCCGGAGATCTAAATATAGAAAGGTTTTATGGCATATTGCCACAACTTTCCAATCCAATAAACCACTATACACGTCTACATTCCCTCTAAATCCTCCCCATGGCCCCAAATTAACCTTTCTGCCAGTTTCACTTCAAAAATCCCCCCAAATTTATTCACTACCGTCCCGTCTTGGGTCGGAAATCTGTAGTTCCGGAATTACGCCCTACTGCCGTAGAAGCCCACTACATGCAGTAGAAGGCGACCTCTTGCAACCATTAGCTGACTTCTTTCTAATCATATCTATTAACAAACTATCTCTACTCTATATCATCCCATTCTCTACGCCCGCTGTGTCTATAAACCCTACTATAATCCTATTTTATCCCCTGTTGTTAAACCTAAAAAAAATGCCGTTTCCGGATATCTGACCGGATACTTTTGATGGAAATTTGGTTTACGGAAAATTGTCTTCGTAATGCACCGTAAACTGCCTAATATAATTATAAATATAAATTGGACATTTCCTTTATTGTATTTAATCAAATGCTTAAATCCAGAAGACTAAGGAAGTTACCTCCTGATAAACGTCAAAAAGTGTCAACTGCTTGTGATGGGTGTAAGAAGAGAAAGTTCAAATGTACTGGTACTCAACCATGTCAATTATGTGTGAAAAAAGGTTTTGAGTGCACTTACACAATTATCGACAAGAGGAGTTTAAAGGCTCAGAGATTGGCTAATGAGCGGAAGCAGCGATACGAAGAGGGGAGGAGTGAAAGTCCTGATAGCGGAGGGAGGGTTGGTGTGCATGGAGGTGTGGGAGGAGGACATGGAGGACAAGGTGGAGGACAAGGTGGAGCTGTGGGTCCTGTGGGTCCTGTGGGTCCTGTGGGCGCTGTGAGCGGCGCCGGAGCTAGTGCCATGAGCGGCCCCAGTCCTACCTCCTCCTCCGCCCATCCCATACACAGGCCCATCGCCGGCCCCAGTCCCACCACCTCCGCCCATCCCATACACACCTCTAGGCCCATCGCCACACCTTCCAAAAGACCATCCTCCAGTCCCCACCCAGGCCCTGTACCGGCCCCAGCTATAAAGAAAATCTCCATAAGTGACTTGACCAACCAACTCCCAGTCACCCAGCTACCAAGTCCCGGTAGTTCTCCTTCTACCTCTCCCAAAAACTCTGTCGTTGGTGGTGAAAATTGTGTAATCGGCTTTAAAGATTCGGAGGCCCGATATTACGGTAAATCTAATGATTTAGCTAAAGAACTTAACTATCTACACTCTATACTCTTAACTGAAGACATACCCATTAAACAAGATCAATTGAACTTGACTATTGACTTGAATATGCCTTTGGTTGAATTGCCTACTTCCTGGCAATTGTCCCATTATCTTCATGAATTCACCATGAAATACAATAATAGATGGACCATTTTCAAGCCAGAAATGATTAATTTGATAGTATCAAATATTTATTCAAACCCTCATCAACGTAAGAGTCAACAAGATTATATAATTCTCTACTTTATACTAGCATTAAGTACCAAAGGTGAACTTTCAATTGGTTATTTTAAAAGCGGATTGATCTTATTAAATAGAGAAATCAACTTTTCACCTGATCTTTGGTTAGTTCAATGTCATTATTTGATTCACTTTTTCTATAAAACCATTGGTGATTATATTAAAAGTTATTACCATTTAGGTATATCTATCAATATGTCAAGAATCATTGGACTTCAGAATGTGGAATTTGGTTTTGAACTGAGTTTATTCGATTCCATTAAAAATTCTGATGTTTTAATTAGTACTATATGTGCTAAACCATGTCAATTGGTTTATACCGATTATGAAAATGAAACAAATCATGATGAACTATTTAAATTATGTAATACTGTGAACAAAATCGTATTTAATTTCTATAATGATAAAAATGTTCGTCTTGATATTAATAGGTTTAAAAGTTTAACCATTGAATTAAAATCTTGGTCAATTAATTTATCTAATGAGTTTAAATTATGTAATACATCTACTATTGATTCAATTAAATTAAACTTGATTAACTTATTTGCCATTTTATTATTATCAAGACCATTATTCATTTATCATATAAATTCGATTGTTCATTCGATTACCAATCCAGGTTTAGATAAATTAAGTCATCATTACTTTGTTTCTGCAATTAATGCAGCAATTTATTCAATTCAGCTTATTGAAAACTTTATTAATCCAATTCATAATGATGAATTTAAAAGTTTATTAATTCAATCCTGTCAAATTCTTTATATTTCTTTAAATTTTTGCAAAAAATATAACAAACCACATTATGTTAATATTGATTATATGATTTATACGTTATCATTAGGATCAAAGCTTGCTAATGATAGTTATAAGAACTTCTTATCTGATTTGACTATAACCAAGTTTGATAAGGTGGATTTAAATCATATACAGATATTTTCAGAAACGTTTATCAATCAAGAGATTGCACCGACGTTTAAAAAGCCGATAGTCAATATCAATGCTTATGATAAGGCGATGTTAAATAGAGTTTAATGTACGTTGTGGTGTATTTGTCTTATGTGCTACTCTGTTGCTCTCTGTCTACTACTCTGACTCTGTCTACTTTGCTACTCTCTGTCTACTACTCTGACTCTGTCTACTCTCCTACCTGCTACCGCCCAGCCTGCCCACCGCTGCCCGCCGCTGCCCTCCTGCCCCACGCCGACTTACGCCCGACCGGCATCACCTTCAGCGCTCAGTGAAAAATTAGCATGCACCTCTTCCCTCTCTTCATTTGGTGTATACTATCCCAATACTGCTTGGCTTCTCCTGGTGACAAGCTCCGAAGATTCAAACGATGTGTCAAAGAATGTGATAAAGTAAACTGCCAGCAAATAAGTCACAGTCAATGGGATTTCCTGCCCTTCGACCCAAACCTCGCTTACCTCTTTTGGACTTGCAACCAAGACTGTGATTACCAATGCCAAAGAATAATTACTGCTGAAAGGAAACAAAATGGTCGAAAAGTCGTTCAATTCCACGGAAAATGGCCTTTCCAGAGAATTTTTGGCATCCAAGAGTTTATGTCAATGATATTTTCCATCGGTAACTTTATACCTCATGTCTGGGGTACCAGAAAGCTTGTAAACTTTGCTAAATCGACTAAAGATCCTTCCAAGAGGACACAAATCAAAGTTACCATCTTTGGGTCTATAGTTACATGCTGTGCTTGGAGTTTTTCCACAATTTTTCACATGAGAGACTTTCTAGTCACCGAAAGATTGGACTATTTCTTTGCTGGCTTCACCGTTTTGACGGGCTTTTATACGATTTTAGTACGTGTTTATGGTCTTTATCAACCTGAAAACTACTGGAAATTCGTATTGGCAACTGTAGTCTGTACGTTAATGTACCTTGGTCACGTGACGCGATTAATTGTAGATTGGCTGTATACTTATAACATGAGAGCCAATATATTGATTGCAGTGCTTCAGAACATATTGATGTATATTCATTGCTACAGGTTGTATTATCAGTATTATACGCAGAAACAGGTAAATTTGAACCACCTTAAATATGTTGATTCTAAGTATATAATAGGTGCCAGTTTCTTTATGAGATCAGCTAAATTATTTTCATTGTATCCATTGCTACTTGGGCTTATATTGACATTTGGGATGTCGTTAGAGATCTTTGACTTTCCGCCATTTTGGCATGATCTTATAGATGCACATAGTCTCTGGCATTTGGTGACGATTATACCTGCATGTTATGGGTGGTATAACTGGTTGGAGTGGGATATTAATGAAAATATAGTGACCAAGAAGGAGTAGAGATAATGAATATACGAGATGGAAATGGTAGAAGTGGAATGTGAGCGTATATAGTCTGTAGATATGCAGTTACGTTGATAATCTGCAGAGATGTAGATACAAGTAGTATAAACGCTAGAGATATAGATACATTAGTTTAAATCATGCAGATAAAGGTACAAGTAGAGTCACAATTAATAATCTGTAGTCACAATTTCACTCTTATATTCATATCTAATCACTCATATCTTCTGGCGGTGGAACATAAGGTGGTGGCTTGAAAAATTCTTGGTCTTCTATAACAAACTTCTTAAATTCCTCTTTATTATCAACAAATTCATATAAAAATTCCAACTCTAAATCGTGCACTTGTCTACCCAACATAATTAATGAATGTAAAGGCTCGCCAGATTCATAATCTGCTAATTGTTTTAAACTTGCAGCCTTAAATTTTTGTTGAGGTGATCCTAATCTACTTACGGCTACACATGGAGTATTTGGCGTATAAGCTTGTTCATTTCTTAATTCTTCAATTTCTAAAAGTTGACTAGCAGCTGTTTCAATATTCATATATCTTGGAGGTTCATAAATAAGTCTACCTCTTGCCATATTTTCAATACTTTGTTCTTTAACTTTAATATCTAATAAAATAAGCGTATGTAAACCAATTTTACGATTTTCCATGATTTTATCATAGAATGAATCCGGTTTCCAGCTATCAGTAAAGAAAACTAAAGATACAGTTTGACCAAATTGATATAATTGTAACCCACAAGCACCAACTGCATTCATTACTGAAGCATTATGAATGGTTTCAACTTTGATCTTCAATTCTCTAGCTCTAATGACTAAATCTGTATGAGTAGTAGCACCATATGGATCACCAACAACCAAAAACGCAATATCATCTTTATCTGCACCTTCTAATATACTATCACTACCACCTTCAACCAATTCTCTATCGGCCAAAATCACTTCTCTACCATAATACTCTTCCAAGGTTTTTTGGTCTGCTTGCATTAATATAGATGTGTAAGCTTCCAAATACACCCTTTTACATTTCTTAACCACTTCCAATCCTCTCACTGTGATGTCACTGGTGTATGACAATCCTAATCCTACAAGATATAACATTGAAAAATTTTTGGACTAGTGCGATGGTGGAAAATGGCTGCGAAAAATGGTGCCTACCACCGATAAAGGGCTCTATTATCGACACAATTCAGAGTAATTATAGCAGATTTAAATAGTTCAGACCATCTATAGAGTCCACCAGATAATAACCAGCGACTTAAAACGAATGAAAAACGACCCTTTCGGTCTCTATACACCCACATCGTTTAACAGGTCCAAAACCTTATTCACCAACGTAGAATCACCCTCTGCTGCCCCAATAAGACCCCTTGAAAGCTCAAAACATTCTTGGATCTTCTTCTTAGTATACTCTAATGACCCCGATACCTCGTCCATATACTTAATGGCAGCCATGCGGCCCTCTGTATCTTGTTTCCTCTCATCAAGAGTCTTTTTATACAAGAATTCATACACAGGACTCTGTTTAGAGTGGTTTAAACTATGAAGAATAGGAAAACTAAACTTCCCTTCGATCAAATCTTCACCCACAACTCCTTTCATATGACTATACTTATCGCTAGTCAAATTAAAGTAGTCGTCTCTTAACTGATAAATGATCCCCATCACACTGGTTAATGCCACATGATCGGGGTTTGAAGACGGTTTAAACGCCCAAAGCAACTTTATCATGATCCTTAACAACCCTCCAGTCTTATCCATCACCATTTCAAGGTATTCGTCCTCGCTGGGCAATTCTATAGACTCTTTATTGTCTCTCCAGTAGATATCCACACCTTGACCATGGTGCAAGTTCAACATCTCGTCTATAATGACTTTATTAACACGTTCGGTGATTTGCTTTTGCTCTTGCAAGTCGTCGGTGTAAATGGCGGCCAATAAATTGGCCTTATGGATGGCTTCAAAGTACATATAGTTGGTACAATTGATGGTCCACGGCACACCGTACTTCAAATGGGCCGCGGTTTGGCCTCTTCTGAACTCGGACGAGTCCTCGACGTCGTCTATTAACAAAGAGCAGTCGTGAAGAATATCAACGACGTCGTTAATGGCATAGATCAACCGGTCGTTGTTGATGTTGAAGTAGAGGTTATCGAAGGCCTTGACGAACATTATGCGGATGTTAGCATTGTTTCCGGGGAGATTGGAAAGATAGTGGTAGGGTTTGGTGATGTGCTTTGTTTTGGGGTCGTTTCTGGACACGGGAGTGTCGTCTCTGTAGATGATGGAGTTCAAGGACATGGTGATGGGTTGGTGATGTCGCGTGCCGCGCTATGCCGCTGCGGTGCTGGAAAGCGGTACCAGCCCGCGCACGATACCGCGCACTACCGCGCACTACACCACCCGCTGCACCCACTTCACCGCGAACATCACCAAACCCTCCACGTAATGGAAAACCTCATCGAAATCTTCACAGAAGTCCCCCCAATCTCCCGCTACTGGTCTCTCTCCATCATCATCACCACAATGGCCGCGGCCGCAAACATCGTTCAACCCTACCGTCTCGTCTTCATCCCCGAAAAGGCCTTCGGCCCCCAGCCCTGGAGGCTAATCACATCCTTTTGCTACTTCGGTGAACTCCTGTTCCAGTCAATTCTCGCCATATGGACAACCATACGATGGTCTCGGTCCATTGAAGAATCATTCTCGCTTAGCCCGACGCTTTTCCCGGCCAAAATCAACGAATTTGACGACGCCCAATTGGAAAAACTTCATAAATCAATGTCTAAATTACGGTCTCTAGATTTCCTCTATATGATCTTTTTGATCTGTTGTAATATCATTGTAATTGTCACCATGACGTATGGTTACTCCAAGCTTCGGTTCACGATGTTGGGGATCATACTTCATGAGATCTTATCGTATATATCATGTCGTATGGACCCTCTACAACAGGTGAACATTGTTGGACTTTTCACGGTTCAAGGGGTTAATATTCCTATTATCATGTCATTATTTGAATGGTTTACGCTGATGGAGTTCAAAAAGGCATTGATAGAGACGTTTAGTGGTAGAGGCACGGCGATATTTCTGGTATTAACCACCTCTATGGCGTGGAAGACGTATGTATGTATATTTCTGGGCCATTGTTGGTGGTTTATATATCGGTATTACTTTGAAGATTTTATGTACGATAAGAATAGTAGACGAAGACAGTTGCGGACGTCTACTGTGAAGAGGATTTTGCAGCAGAGAACGGTGATGCGGTATAAATGGGTTCTTCGGGCGATGCGGGTGGTATTGATGCCACCGTGGTACTGGGTCATTGTGTATAATATTGCGAATGGGCGGGGGAACTTTTGAGTACGGGCTGTGTGGTTGGTGGTGGGTGATCTGTGATTTGTGTGCTTGCTGGCTTATCTGCTCTGATCTTGTCTTATCTGCTGTGGTCTCTGATCCGAGCCTGATCTGAGCCGGATCTGATCGCTGCCCCAGCTCGCACCGCCTCGCACCGCCGTCTGTTGCTCAAAACACAGCAATACACGTCAATAAAACTATCTGATCTGTCCCTGTTTCTCCTTGTTTGTCGCTGCCAGTGTCTCTGTCCCTTCTCTGATCTCTTCTGTCTCTGTCCCTCTCCTTCTTTGTCACTGCCCCTCCCTCTCCGGCCAGTGCTCCTTCCGCCAGCGCTCCTCCCTCCTGCCACGCCCACGCTCGCCTGCCCCCATCTCCCTCCATCGCGACCCTCCCACGCTCAATCTCCCTCCATCATGTTCCCCATCATATCCAACCTAGACCACGATGTCTCTTCCCTATCTCTCCCAGAAAACTCCTCGGTCTCGCTGTTGGTCAACGCTTTCATCAAATACCTCAAAGAACCAAGATACCAAAAACCCTTGACCATATCCGAGCTATCATCCTTATTCCAGGCCTATTATCACGACTTATACTCCCTAATTATCAGCGTTTATACCCAAAGTAATAGCGTAAAGAAGCAACTCATCTCTTCCTGTTCATATTTTCAGACCCATCCTGAAGATTTCGACTATCTTTTGGCTATAGCAAACTATTCGTCATCGTCCATTAAGCTCGTTAAGAGGACTGATCCAAAGGCCCTATTACAGTTACGGATCTTTAACTTTTATAAGTTGTTGGTGGTGCTCAAGGCGATCGAAGATTCTCAAATAAAACTACTAACACATGTCAATAACGATGAAGAGGTTCTGTTGTATGAAAAGATTTATAAATTTGAAGGTAGAGATGTGATAACTCAGGAGTTTTTAAATAAGAAACTATATGCTTTAAAGGAAATAAACTTGACGTTATCGAATTTCCTTGAAAATGAGCCCAAGATCATTGAATATTTCCTGGTGGATCATGAAGAAATCGACCAAATCCTTGACCAATTTGCTCAAATCACCCAATTGGTTACACCTAAATCGAAGCTTAAGTTGATTGTAAATTTGCAGAAACAAATCATTTCATTGCTTTCTTCGATCCAAGATATAAATAATGATGTTTTGTTGCCGGTATTGATCTATTTGATTGTATATAAGGTACCCTCTGCTACGCTTGATCTTCTTTTAAATTGTAATTTCATTAAACATTTCTTGAATTTGGTTGATCCTCATGAGATTTCCGTCATTTCGAACCCCAATTCGCTTTATTTGACGTCATATGATCCGGCTGATTCGTTAAATAAGGTCTTGAATCCAAGATACCCGCCTAAAACCATGTCCATATATAATTGTATAAACCTTGATGATTCTAAAGATCGAGCCGGTTCTAAAGATCAAGCTGATTCGAAAGATCAAGCTGATTCTAAAGACCAAGTTGATCCAACCGATCCAAGTCAAGCTACTTTCTTCAATTCCGATACCGATCTTATTCATCATATTAGCACTGCTTACTTCAACAACAGTGAAGTCAACTATTACCTCACCAACTTTGAGGCAGTGGTATTTTTCATTCAAAATGTCACTATAGACGAACTTTGTGATATTACCACTGAAAATGAGTTACTTTTAAAGCCTTTAAGTTCTTTGGTTGATAAGGAATTGGCGGAAAAGTATGAATTCCCACCTAAATCGGAGTCTGAGACTCCAACTGGCACTCCCACTACCAACGCTGCTGCCACTGATCCTCCTGAAATTGGTACTGGTACCTCCAGATCTCGGTCCAATTCTCTTTTTAATACTCTAACAAGTAGAATCTCTGAAGCCACCAGAGCTAATCGTTCCCGATCAAATTCTCATCTCTTAAAAAATACAAGAGACGCTTTTCCTCATGTTGATAATGGAGAATCGCTTGAAACTTCACCGGTGATTTCAAATGAAAGCCTTGTTGATAGTAATTCGACATTCACTATGATGAAGAATTTGATTGGACGATTTGGGTCTGTTAGTGTTTCAAGTGTATCGCAATTAAAACTTCTGGATGATCAAGAAGAAGCTTTAATGCCCAACACAAAACATGCACGTTCGGGATCTCTTATAGATAAAATCTCTAACCATAATCGTACCCGTTCTTCATCTTTAGAAAATCCAATGATTTCTCCAAGTAGAAAGAATACCATTGCATCTAAATTAAGTTCAGGAGTTACAGAGATCATGACCAAACTAAACACTACAGCACCAAATGGTACTAATGCTTCATCTACCTCATTAAAATCTTTAGAAGAAGCACTTGAACCGGTGACTGTAACATCAGCTTCTCAAAAAAGACCTGATTATATGAGAAACAGAACCTCTAGTATGCAAATAATGGAAAAATGGTTTCAAAATCTTTCAAGTCAAGCACAATCTCAACCAAATCACCAAACCCAACCACCTCCACCACCTCCAAAACCTCAACTTGAAGCTCAAGATTCTGTTTCTGAAAGCCATGAAGGGTCGGTTTTCAGCACACCATCAAAGGAATTGACCCGGTTCCATAACGTTGACTTTGACACATTGACGATTCTGGATCTTCGTACGCTTAAGGTATACTATGACCAGTTGTGTTCTGAGTTGGGGATCGGGAAGTATGGGTCGAAGTCTACGGATGAATTGGAAGGGTTTAGTACCGAGAGTGGGTTGTAGATGAGGTCATATAGTGTAGTAGCAATAGACGGTCTCTCTATTCGAAGTGTTTCGATGTGTTTCGATCTCTGTTGGTCTCTGTCGATCTCTGTCGACATCTGTCGACCTCTTTCGACCACTTTCGACATCTGTCGATCTGGTTCTCTGTAGCAGACAATACCAGACACCCTACAGTGTACTTCAACGTCTCGCTCTCGCTGGCTGCAAATCCCTGCACACAACCCACCCGCATCGCATCGAGAAATTTCCCCGATAAGCTCTATGGCCCAACTATTAAACATGCCCAATCCAAGGAAACATAGACACGACGACGACGACCTCATCACTAATAGCTTTGGAAAACGTATACGATTGGATAGTCTCTTCCAAAACCTCTCCCTTCAAAACTCCCACTCGCCGACCTACGAAATAAACCCCAAATTAAAGACCTTCTCCCAATACCAACCTCCAGATGATTCCCATTCCTTCGACGACTATTTCAATGCAAAACTAGCAGAGTCCATGAAATCCTACTACAATGAAAAACTTCAGGTTCTTCCCGCGTATAACCGCACGCAGCTCATCTCATACCACCTTGAAAAATGGATAGTCCGCTTGTTCAACCGGTTCATATACAAGTATAACAAGTCCAATGGCACCAAAGTGCCCAAATTCAAATCGTTCCAGAAGATCTTGTCGGTGGTGCAGCTGGATCAAAGTAATCTTCTGTTTCAAGATGTGGTGGAAATAGTGATACGAGAGGGAAAGATCGAGCTCGAGGCGGTGACGAGGCGGTTAAACAAGCCAAAATCGAAGATGGTAGAGGAATTGGAGGAGGAGATGGTGAGAGGAGATGAGGTGAAGTATAATTACTGGGATACGATACATAAGTTAGAGACGGACGTGGAGATGGGGGAGGGAGAAGAGTGCGATGGAGAGGTTGATATGGTGGATGGAGATGGGGACGATATGGAGTTTTAGACCGGCACTGGTCTTGATCCGCTATCTGGCATGGTCTGTCTAGTTTATTCTTTCTGGCTTGGTCTGTCTGGTTTGGTCTGTCTGGCTTGGTCTGTCTGGCTTGGTCTGCCTGGCTTGGTCTGTCTGGCTTGGCCCTCCTGGCTCTGGCGCTGCGTTGGCTCTACCCGGCTGGTTTCCCGCTGTGGCTGCAAATTCTCTAGTACCCCCGGCTTTCTCCCAATCTATGTAGCATAATATCCGAAGGCCCAATACACGCTGTGCCCGGTACTCTCGTGCATCCATACTACTACTACTCTCTTTCTCTCTTAGCTCTGCATCCACACACACACACACACACACACACACACACAGTCTCTCCCAGCCGTTCTCGCACCATCCTCTCCCACCCTTCGCACCATCCTCCCCACAGCCGCACCGCTCTCCCTTCCCTACCTCATCTCCTACCGCACCTTCACCACTACAACCATGTTCATAAACCTCCCCTCCGACGTCATCTTCCACATATTCACAAACCTCACAATCAAAGAAACTGAACTGCTCATATCGTCCCTCCATGAACTCAAAAATTTGTCCGACTACCATAAGAAAATCGTCAATGAAATCGTTATTTTAGCTTATCAACGAATCTATAGAGGTAAATTCACCGTTTATTCCAACGAAGATTCAGGAAACTCTTCAACTTTCGATAAAGCCTTAAAGATTACAGACTTCCAACACAAATTTCACCAAGAGTCGCTCGAATCAAAGACGCTAATAGCTACCAGACCGAGTCATATGGAATTCGTCTTTATTAGAGAACCCAATGACTATACCAATTTTGTTAAAGACTTAAACCTGTTTAGTGACATTTTTGAAACAGAAAGTGAATCGCCGTTCCTTGACTACTTTCTGTCGATTCTCCAGTTTGGGTTATATATAAATGGTAACTCTCTAGCCATTGAACCAACCACCTCATTTCTCGTTTCTATACTTAAGGTGCTAATAGCCATCTCTCTGACTGATACAAATAAGTACGGGTTTCAACATAAGTTGACACGGCTTACGATCAAATCGACCGACATTGGCCAGTACTATATCAGTCAGTGGTGTAAACTTTTCTCTCGGTTCTCCAGTGTCAAAACTCTTGATTTGTCGGACAATTTGATCAAACTGGATGGCCATATATACGATTTATCCGATGCGTCGGATGTGTTGGGCACCAACTTTGAATGGCCGCCCACTTTGCATTATCTTAATTTAGATAAAAACTTCATTAGTTATCTTAGTTATAACTTTATGGAACATTTACCCAAGACTCTTAATATTCTTATAATGTCAAATAATTGGTTGGTATCGATTGGGGTCAACGACGATGAAAAATTCGATTTGAACCTTCTCTTGCCAAACCTTCATACGCTTTCGTTTCTGTGTAATCACCGGTTATCCCAAATCAATCCAGAGGTGTTTAAGTCTTCAAAGAATAGACTTAAATCGCTCAATATTAAAGGCTGCAACTTGGTTCCGGGGAATCTAGTAGACTTGGGAGCTCTGGCGCAGGCGAACGGGTTTTCCATTCTAATCTGAGACGGTCTGCTGTTTGGACTGCTTACTAGTCTTTCCCCAAACCCTTTAGCCCATCGTACGGGTGTTTCACCAAGCTCGTACCGCCCGCCTAATATGGCTGCAAATACTTCAAAAAATGTGGCGTGCACCAACCACCTCGCTCAAATTCAGAAAAACGTCAAATTTCACCATGTTGTGGTCTGTCACCAAGTATGGACTCCGTCCTGGGCCAATTACTCGTCTATATCCCCTAAAACCCGTCAGCTTTCATCCCCTAAAGCCCATAAATGTCAATTCTCTTCTAAAAGGTGTACGAATGAACTCCACCGCCGCACCAAAGCCGAAAAAAACCTCCACATCAGATATCATCAAACTACTCAAGCTAGCCCGTCCAGAAATTAAATTGCTCGTCGGAGCTTTGGCCTGCTTGGTTCTAACGTCGTCTGTGTCCATGAGTGTTCCATTGGTGGTGGGTAAAATCATCGACACCGCCCGGCCCATGGAGGATATGCCTGTAGACCAACGTCAGGTGGAAATTCTGAAGGAAAAAACCATCTTTGGTCTCCAAGAAAAGCATTTCTACATGGGAATGGTGGGAGTGTTTATCACTGGGGCTTTAACCAACTTTGGGAGAGTTTATCTTCTTAAATTGGCGGGAGAAAAGCTTGTAGCACGACTTCGGTCCCGATTACTACTGAAAATTTTATCACAAGACTCATATTTTTTTGATGTGGGTCCTACAAAGACAGGAATGAAGGTTGGTGATTTGATCTCCCGAATTCTGAGTGATACACAGATCATTTCAAGGACTTTAAGTGGGAATATCTCTGATGGTACCAGAGCTATAATCAGTGGAAGTGTGGGATTAGGTATGATGTGCTATGTTAGTTGGAAACTCTGTTTATGTATGAGTTTATTGTTCCCACCGATTATTCTTATGTCTTCTGTTTATGGACGTCGGGTTAAAGAGCTTTCCCGGATAGTTCAGAACAATCTTGGTGATTTAACTAAAGTCACTGAAGAAAAATTGAATGGACTCAAGACCATTCAGAGTTTTGCTAGACAAAATTTGGCGGTACATGATTATAATAAAGAAATACGTAATCTATTTAATAATTCTATTAGAGAAGGGAAACTTCAAGGAATCTTCTTTGGTGGGAATCTCTTTCTAGGTAATGTAATGATTGTTGGGTTGTTATACGTTGGAACCAGACTTATTGCTATGGGAGATATTACTTTGGGTGATTTGTCAAGTTTTATGATGTATGCAGCTTATACTGGAAGTTCTATCTTTGGTTTAGGTAATTTCTATACTGAATTAATGAAAGGTTTAGGTGCTGCTGAAAGAGTATTTGAATTATCTGAAGCTAAACCTCGTATTACTACGAGTCTTGGTAGAAAAGTTGAACAACTTCATGGAGATATTAAGTTCAATGGTATTGAATTTGCTTATCCATCAAGACCAAATGTATCTATATTTAATAATCGACCATTGGATTTTATTATTAAACCTGGTGAACATGTTTGCTTTGTTGGACCTAGTGGTAGTGGGAAATCAACCATTTCTCAATTACTTTTAAGATTTTATGATCCATTAAAAGGTAATATTACTGTTAATGGGTATGATATTAAAGACTTGAATCTTAATTTCTATAGATCTAAATTAGGTTATGTTCAACAAGAATCTCTTCTATTTAGTGGAACTATTCGTGATAACATTAGTTTTGGTAAAGACAATTGTACTGATGAAGAAATCGATAGAGCCATTAGATTAAGTAATGCGTATCTGTTCATCCATAGTTTCCCTAAAGGTTTGGATACAATAGTTGGACCCAGTAGTAGTGGAGCCCAATTAAGTGGAGGTCAAAAACAGAGGATATCTATAGCTAGAACTCTTATTAAAAACCCTGATATTTTGGTTCTTGATGAGGCTACATCAGCTTTAGATTCGATTTCGGAAGAAATTGTCATGAAGAATCTTTCACAGCTCGCCAAAGAGAAATCAATGACGATTATTCTGATTGCTCATAGACTTTCAACCATTAAGAACAGTAAACGGATTGTGGTTTTGAACGAGGTGGGTACTATAGTTGAAGATGGAGACTTTGAAGAGCTTTACAGTAACAAAGAGAGTGAATTCAACAAACTTCTCCAGAAAAACCGCTTAGAATAGTGTGGAGCGCTAGTATAGTGGCCATTGACTTTGGTGTTGGTACAGCATTGGCATTGGCATTGGCACCGGCAGCATTGGCACTGACATCATTGCTACTGCCCTTTTTGTCCTGCCCCATTGTCCTGCCCCATTGTCCTGCCCCATTGTCCTATCTTTCCACCCAAGACCTTGGCTCTTCATTAACTAGCACTAGCCCTAACCGCTAGCACTGCCATCATTTACCACATCTTGGCTCTGACATCTTGGCTCATCGATGCTCAAAGCGCAATCTGCACCTCTGCGAATGGCTGCAAAAGTCCGAGCTGCAGCCGATTGCAAATCAAACCCCTCCACTAATGCCCTCAGCTCGCCTATAACCTCGTAGCTTTTGTCAATAGTATCCCTCTCTTCACCCTCCACACCGTCAACATCCCAACCCACCCCAACACCCTTCTCCCGTAGTTAAACATCTCTTGTATAAATCACTAATGAACAATTATGAATATTCACATGCGCGCATTAATCAAAGTTTAAACAAGTCAGCTCTCTGCTAGTCATACGATCAGGCTAAATTACAGATATAAATTGAGGTTTGTTAGTGCAAATTCATTAATTTTCCGATCCAAATAATACCCATTTCGTGTTTCGTTCCATAATGGCTCTGTCTCTAAAAGATAGTAGCGTCACTAAAAATGTATCCGATGATAACGACATACGAAACAATAGGCCTTCAGAAGCTAAAGAAGAGCACATATCTATTGTTTCTGGTGATACATCGCCAGAGATCCCCAATATAAAGTTCACATGTCATGAAGATGGTTCAAACGTTGCTACTGGCGTTGGCCAGCCGACCAAAGATGCTAAAATGACATCTAGGGTCCCCGATACCGGGCCCAGCGGCGATAAAACTGCTCCCAGTGCATCCAATCCTTCCACCAGTGGTTCTACATCTGGTCCTGATGCTGAGCCAGATGATCACGACTCAGATGACGATATGGCCCGGCCGGCAGTAAACCCACCAAAGAATTTACTGGGGTACGTCAATGCATTTTCGTCCTCACAGCTTATCAATGAGATCTGTAAGTTTATAGGCGGTAAACAATCATACAAATCACAGAAATCTTCACTCGCTTACGGCGTATACGAGTCTGAAACAGACGTTTCTGAAGATGAAAAAGAAGACTTTGGCTCCGATCATCCGGAACACCCTGTTTCTTTTAGCACCGATGATCAACCTATAGAGCCTGGTTTTGACTCTTCCGATGGTTTTGAAGATGCTGAAGATCTAGGGACTCCTATTGACTCAGATGCAATCAGTGATGTGACAGAAAACGGGTCTTCTAGTGTCCATAGCTCTGATTCAGAGTCTCGCTATAATAGTACTGAAACCTCTACCATAAAAGATGCCGATTCGTTTGTTTCTACCGACACAAAACATCCTTGTGAACCCACCTCAAGTACAGATGAATCGTCTACCAAAAAGTCGTCTCCTGATCTTTCAAATCTTACTACCTTCCAAAGATCAATTGTTGAAAATCTCTCTGTTTATCTTACTGGTGGGATTCTTATACGACCTAAAACAGATCAGAAAGGTGAGGAATATATTGATGATAATAACTCTTTGAAAGTGAAGTTAGGTATTGCTGAAAGATTGCAACGAGTATTTAGAATCCGTAATGATGACTATTTTTACTCTAATTATAGTGCTTGGCTTATAAGAGATGTACTTCTTCAAGGACACATTTATTTGACAAGAGACTGTTTGTTTTATTTCACATTTTTACCTCAAAAGAAGTTGGAATCTACCACTTCTAATGAGTTTCGAGGTGTTGATGATTCAAATATTTATATTCAAACCGGTTCTTTAACCATGAAAACTAAAAAATATGGTGAGATTTTAGGAACGGTGTTAACCAATAGATTTTGGGCAATTTTAAGACCTGATACTTTAAGTATCTATACATCATCCACAGATCTTTATTTCCCGACAATCGTCATTGATTTAAGAACAGTTTTACACGTCGAAATCTTGGATAAGTACCAGCCTAAAACAGAAAATATTCAAAGATATACTGCTGGACCATATTCTGAAAGTGGTGGGTTATTATCTCCTAGGGAAATAAATTCTAGTCGTAATTCTGAAGACGATTTTGCCGGTAATGAAGATGATGATCTTGCCAAAATTCTAGCTCAAGAAGCAGAAGAAAATAAAGAAAATATTTCAGGAGGTGTTTGGTTCAAAGTTACCACTCAAAAGAAATCTTTTAAGCTTCAAACAGATAATCTTTATGTTGCAAGACAATGGGTTAATAATATAACTAAATTAGTTTTCCAATTACAAAATCTGAATTCTAGAAATGAAGTACTTATTAAAATTCCTTTTGATAGAATAACTAGTTATGAAAAAGTTAATTTATTAACCGGTGAAGTTGAAGATAAAACCCGTCCATTTGACCCAAATTTACCTTCAACTTTAAATATTAGTTATACTAAAACCACTAATGAAGCTTTAAGTCAGGCTTCAGAGATGAATCAAGAAGTTCAAGAAAGAACTAAAAATCGTATACCACCATTAATTTCAAACACTGAAAAGCTTCATTTTTTACTTTTTGCTAATGGTAAAGAATTTTATGATTCATTTGAAAAAATTATTAGAGATCGTGCAATCCCAGAACAATCAGATGATGAATCTGCCTTTACTTCTGAAAAATTCCTCTCTAAAATGAAGAGGAAAAGTTCAAGAGAAAAGAAATATAATGAACCAATTTCAACTTTAAGGCCTGGTGGGAATCCTTCAGGTCTTGTAGAACAAATTGTTTCAATAAATAAAGATTTATTTGATCTTTATAACAAAACTAATGAAGATTCAAGTCATGATTCAAGATTGAAAAAATTGGGTAAAGCCATAACTTCTAAATTAAATTTAAGTAAAAATAAGCATTATGGTGATAATAGTAATGACTCTCTGATTTCAACCAGTCCAACTAATCTGGCGCTGATTCTGCGACTGGCGCTGGTTTTGACATCTTCAGCACCTTCACCATCTTCACCACTTGAATTCCCATCTCAAACCAATTTAAACTTACCCAGACAATTTTCAATGGAAGGTCTCAAAAATTTAAACATGTCAATTCAAACCAGTAAAAGAAATGTTGCTGAAGATCGTTATGAAGGAGAAAAATCTACTGATATGAGTAGAAATAATTCAGAAAATTATTCCGAATTAGATATGGATAATTTATTACCTGGACCTCTTAATTTGACAGATCCTTCTGAATATGATGATAAAAAGAATAAACATCAAAATAAGTTGAAACACTTTGGTAAATCTATTAAGGCCATTTCAACCATGCATACCATGTGGAATGCACATCCAAATCATTATATTAAACTCGAAGATAATGATGCTTATTATGTTAATGATCATCATGCAAGAGAAATTGGTGATGTTCATTTTAGAACTCATTTTTCACTTTCTAGTAATAACATCTTATCTGCAAGTTACTTTTGTCACGTACAAAAGGGATTACCTGTATATGGAAAATTATACGTTGGAAATGAAAAGATTTGTTTTAGAAGTCTTTTACCGGGTGTATCAACTAAGATGATTTTACCATTACTTGATGTGGAAAATTGTTTTAGAGAAAGAGGTCTGAAAATCACCTATTCTGGATTAATCATATTAATTAAAGGTCAAGAAAAAGTATTTATTGAATTTAGTTCTGCTAAAGCCAGAGATGATTGTATTGATATGATTCTCGAAATGTTAACTAGAATTCATGAAGGTGATAAACTTCATATTAATGAATGGGGAGCCAATTATGATTCAAGACTTGAAGTTGATGAACCAGTTTCGGGTTATTTTTCAAGTTCTGAAACTACTTTAAAACAAGCAACTTTAAGAATTGAAAGTGCAAGGATTAAATTATTTGAAGATAGAATCACTGCCGCTGCAGGACTTCAAGTTCCTATTCTTTTGGAAGATTCGCCATTCATTAAAACCGAAATTAAACCGTCAACCTCTTATCACTTTGTTTTATTGACAATTGGTTCAAGAGGTGATGTTCAACCATATATTGCTTTAGGTAAAGGTCTTGTAAAAGAAGGACATCGAGTTACTATTGCAACGCATGAAGAGTTTGAACCTTGGATTAAGTCACATAATTTAGGATTTAAAGTAATTGCTGGTGATCCAACTGAATTGATGTCATTGATGGTAACACATGGTTCAATGTCGGTTGGTTTTATTAAAGAAGCAAGTATTAAATTTAAAGGATGGATAAATGATCTTTTATCTACTTCTTGGGATGCTTGTCAAGGTGCTGATATACTTATTGAAAGTCCCTCCGCAATGGGAGGTGTTCATATTGCTGAAGCTTTAGGTATTCCTTATATGAGAGCTTTTACAATGCCTTGGACTCGAACAAGAGCTTATTCGCATGCTTTTATTGTTCCAGATCAAAAGAAAGGTGGTTCTTATAATTATTTAACTCATATTATGTTTGAAACCGTTTTTTGGGCAGGGATCGCTTCTCAGGTTAATAGATGGAGAGTTGAAGTTTTGGGGTTGCCTAGAACTAATTTGTTTAAATTACAACAAAATAAAATTCCTTTCTTATACAATGTTTCACCTTCAGTATTAGCCCCAGCAGTAGATTTCCCTGATTGGGTTAAAGTTACTGGATATTGGTTTTTAGATGAAGGCGCCGCTGAATCTTTTAAACCACCACCTGAATTACTTGAATTCCTTCAAAAAGCTAAAAAAGATGGTAAAAAAATCGTATATATAGGATTTGGATCAATTGTGGTTCGAGACTCTAGAAGTTTAACCGAAGCAATAATTGAAGCTGTTCTTGAAGCTGATGTTAGATGTGTTTTAAATAAAGGATGGTCTGATAGATTAGATAAAGGAGATGAATTGGAAGAAATAGAACTACCACCCGAAGTATATAATAGTGGAGCTATTCCTCATGATTGGTTATTTCCTAAAATCGATATAGCTGTTCATCATGGAGGATCTGGTACCACTGGGGCTACATTAAGAAGTGGCTTACCCACAATTATTAAACCATTTTTCGGAGACCAATTTTTTTACGCTTCAAGAATTGAAGAAATTGGAGTTGGTATTGCTCTTAAAAAATTAAATGCCAAATCTTTAACCAAAGCACTTCAATCAGCATCATCTGATGAAAAATTGATTGAAAGAGCCGAACAAATTAGTAAACAAATCAAAAATGAACATGGAGTTCTATCAGCCATTGAAGCGATTTATTCAGAACTTGAATACGCCAGATCTTTGGTGTTAAACAAGCAAATTGCCAATGAACAAATAAGATTAACTGGCAATGGTAGTAGAACTGCAACCGGTACTTATACTGTCAACACACCCCAAGGAGAGCTTGAAGATGATCTGCTGATTGAAATTGAATATTCACCAAGTAGATCGGGTGCCATGTCGCCAGATTTGACCGAGGTCAGGTCTCTATGATTAACGAATAATGATTTATGAATATATACACTATTGATTTGTATCTCTTATCCCAATGCTTCCACCCTTCTCTCCCCCAGGCCTCTATCTTATCTTTTGCAGCCATATGACGCATCACTGTGGCACGTGATATCGCCAAATGAGTAATCTCGCACATCAATCGTTCAGACTTTATGGTTTGTACTGTCAAGCACCTCGTGAAATATTAATGAAAAACCCGATCTACAAAGATATCACTGAAGAACAGAACAAACTAAACTCATACGCTAAGTTGGTCCCAGGACAGACCATAGTGGAGATCCCCTCCTTTAAATTGGAGTGTGGAGAGACCTTGAATAATTTTCCAGTGGCATATAAAACTTGGGGCCGTCTTAATAAAGATAGAGATAATGTGCTAGTTATCTGTCATGCATTGACGGGTTCATCTGATGTTCAAGATTGGTGGGGGCCGCTTTTGGGGAACGATAAGACCTTTGATCCTCGGAGATTCTTCATTATATGTATCAACTTTTTGGGGTCTCCATATGGTAGTTGCTCACCTTTAACTATTGATAAAGAGACAGGGAAACCATATGGACCTTCGTTTCCGTTGGTGACGGTCAAAGATGATGTAGGGATCCACAAATTGATTCTTGACTCGTTAGAAATCAAGAGTATTGCTTCGGTTATTGGAGGATCAATGGGTGGTATGTTAGCATTAGAATACTCTTCAACTTATAATGATACCAACTACGTACGCTCTGTGGTTGCTATAGCCACCTCTGCACGGTCTTCTGCCTGGTGTATCTCCTGGAACGAGGCCCAAAGACAATGTATATTCAACGATCCTAATTATAATGATGGGTATTACTTTGAAACAAATGTCACGCCTGATTCGGGTTTAAGTGCTGCAAGAATGTCTGCTTTACTTACTTATAGATCTAGAAACTCTTTTGAAACCAGGTTTGGTAGAAAGTTACCGGGAGCAAGATTACAAGGTAGTAAACCTGCGGTACCAGAATCGGAAAAGATTTATCCTAAAACTAAAGATGAAGAGAATTGGTTATTACATAATGAAGGTGCTAAAGCTTCATCTCCTGTAAATTATTCACCTAATTCTGGTAAACCACAAACTTATTTTACTGCCCAATCTTATTTAAGATACCAAGGAAGTAAATTTGTTAAACGATTTGATGCTAATTGTTATATCTCTATAACCAGAAAGCTTGATACTCACGATATTACCAGAGGTAAAGTTGAAGAAGGTACAGAAGACCCGCTTCCAAAGTACTTATCAACGTTGAAATTACCTCATTTGGTAATTGGAATTCAATCTGATGGGTTATTTACTTTTAGTGAACAACAAACTTTAGGTAAAAACATCCCACAATGTGAATTAAAAAGATTGGATTCTCAAGAAGGTCATGATGCATTTTTATTAGATTTTGAAATTGTAGATAATTATTGTAAAACGTTCTTAAGCGCCAATGTAGCTGAATTTTATGATGAAAGTGCAGGTAAAGTTGAGTTATTTGAAGATTGGAAAGAGTACGTTAAAGATATAGATAATGGCGGTAACTCTGTTTTCGGAGAAGCAGAGAAGAATATCACTAGTTGGTGAGACTAGTCGAGACTAATGGGTGAGGATCGTATAAAGTATATAGGATTATACGAATTTAAAAGATCTGACATGTATAAGGTTAGAGTTTGATAGCATATATTTATTTACCTTGGAGAAATTTGTTAATAAACTCTCCCAATGGATCTTCTGACCCATTGTCCTGGATTGGGAATCCCACTTCAGGAAACAACACACTGGCTTCAATAGCCCTTAAATCGGGGTTTGTTTCGTGTGTTATAATAGAACCAAGCCAATGTGTGTCGATATTAGCATTTGCTAAATCATAATCAGGTGCAGCACCTCTTATTTCCTGTCTCATCTCAACAATTCTTTCGGATGTAGCAGATAATATACAATGAAGCGTTTCTAGATTTTTTTTATCAAAATTGAACCCATTTGATAAGTCCATACGAGTTGAAGCATTAAATTCATCTTTTGTAGCAATAGCATAAATAGACATAATGTTTCTACTTATTTTCCAAGCGTAAAAATATCTACGACTAAGTTCATCAATGGATCCCATTAAGATTTCAATTATAGTGGAAATCTTGTCAGATGTTTTGTTAACTGTGTCATAATTTAAATTATAGTTTGTATCAGAGTCTAATAACTCCTGGTGGTTTAAATTTGATTTTAATTTCCAGATATCAATCCTACATCTGATAAAAAATGAAACTAATATAAGCGCCGATTTATGAAGAGCAGTTATTAAATCAGGAATTAAGATCAAATTGGTGGTCTTTTTAAAGATTACACAACTATTTTGTAAAATTTCAAAACAGAAAGGAACAAGATCATATGAAATCATTAAGCATAATTTTTTGACATAATATGCAGTTAGGTTCTTATTTCCTTTCTTTTGGTAAAGATTATAGACGTAAAAAAGTAATGTAATTAATAATGTAGTGGTGTTTAAATGGACTTTGCAACTGACCACTTTTTCAGCTTCATTTTTGAACTGGAAAGGGTCTCTTATTTTCTTTTGCATAATACCATAATTTTTAATTACCTTTAATTCTAACTCATTTATATAATTGGTTATATTAACCATTGATGTATCTGATCCAAGGTATTTAATTAAAGGAAACACTTTAGATAATAATGCAAAAGAGCTTATACTATGATCAGCGATTAAGATACTAAACTTTTCAATTTCAGTATCAAAGACATTTTCATTATTTGGCTCATAAGCTGGCGGTTTGGTATCAAAATCTTCACCTAAAATCGAAAGCCTTGAACCATTTTGCAAGCTTTGTGAAAAATTTAAAGAATAAATCGCCCACCATAGTTTCCTATTTAAATTTTTAGACCGTTTATCCATAGAATTATCGAATAAATAATCAGGGTCTCTATTTAATCCTAAAGAAAAGGCCATACTTGTTAATAAAGCATTTATATTAGCGACTTCGCTTGGCCTTTCACCGTCACCTTCTTCAGGCGCATAAATCAAGTAAACTCTTAGAAATAACGTCAATTGAAAAACCGGTATTGTTGCACTCGTTAACAAATCAAATTGTTTTAAGCATCTCTTTGCAACAACAAAAGTATTGGCATGTACAGGATGAGCTTTAATATGCTCTAATTCAGTTTCAGTAAGATTAAGGCTTTCTCGATTAGTATTTGCGTTAGATAAAGTAAGAGATAACGATCCGAACCGTAAAATTAACAAGAGCATTCCTAAATAAGCCAATTCGATTTTACGTTCAATCTCTAAGCCTGGGAACTTTTTGTAATTAATACTACCGTTTTCATAGGCATCAAAGGGCCCCAAGATCTTGTTTAAAGCATCCAATAGCTCCTTCTGGTCAATTATTGGCATATTTGGATAAAAATTAAAGAAAAAAACGTCGATTAATGTCTTGGTAAGAAACTTATTAGGTAGATTACTTAATATTTCCAGCTTCAACTCTTCAATCGGTTGACCTCGTTCATCACCCGTACGAAGATCCACCAAAGAACTCTGGCTTTTTTCAGCAATATATAGCCTCTGAAAAACTGTTTCGCCTCTAATTACCTTGTTTTTGTCTTCAAAAACAAAATCTGCCTGTGTTTTGGGTAAGTCGTTTTCAGCTAGCTCCCTCATATAGCCTGAAATCTCAGATAAAACCGGGTCCATTTGCGTCATAAAGTTCCAATTAAAAGGATTATACGCTCTTCTAAGCCCATCTTTGTCTTTTATCACCATCAGCTTGTTTGGTTTATGGAAACTGATGGTATCTTGAGCATTTTCAATAGGATTATTGCCTATAAGTTCATTAAATGGCTCGTTTTCACCCTCCCTACTCGTTGGTGATGTCGTCACCGGGTCTTCTACATGCGAATTCAACTTTTCGTACTGTTGTTTAAGAGAATTGATCTTGGTTTCCAAGATTTGGATTTCGTTGATGATGGACTGGTTGTTCTTTTTGGTAATAGAGGCCTTATTGGCGTCGGTGATCTCGTATTCACAGACTGTATTGCCATATTTGATACATGTCGAACAAGGATCTTTCTTATCACAGCGGACTTTACGTCGTTTACAGAAGGTGCATACTATGCTGTTTCTGTTTCTCTTTTTGACCATCTTTGGTGGGTCGAGATGGGGACGAAGCGGAATTGGGGACGGAAGTTGGTATGAGAGTTGGTGTGAGAGTGTGTGTTGACTTTACAGTGGAGTACTGCGTGTGTATATGGGCGCGGACGTGTGTTTTGCCTGAAAACTGGGGTACGCTTAGTAAAGACTGTTCGATGGCTTAAGCTTATCGCAGGATGTCGGGCTGAGATGTCGGGCATAAATGTCGTACTGCCCTTTTTAAGCGTGGTGTCGTGATTGATAGTGCGAATGTTAATGTCGCGGCTCATGAAAATGGTTGCGACATCGCTTAGGGGTCTGTTTTTGGTCTTCCTGTGCCCCTAAAAAGCCCATATTTGGCACACAATATAATGTACACATCCATATGAGACCCACCAAATCCCAGCCCAAAACCTCCCAAACCTACCGCTCCACAGCTCCCCCAAATTGCCGCAAAAATGTCGCATACCTGCAAAACCCGCACCTCAAATCCCCAAGACCTTAACCTCTATTGCTATGGATATACCCGATACTTTCATATATAAACTCCTTCATAGCTCCCTCAACGAACTCGGATTGACCTCCACTGCTGACTCGCTTGCTGCTGAAATCACCAGAAATGGCCTCCTCCCTGACTCGTCCAGTCTAATCCATTCCTCCACCAAGAATCAGCTATTCACCTGGTTCAATAACCAGCTCAATTCGGGCAATTATGACGCTGCAATTGGTTTTTTAAACGAAACGAGCTCCTCTCTTGATGCTGATCTTCCGGTGTTGTTAAAAGTGCTGCCAAAAACCGATGAAGAGCTCCAACAAATCGTGCTAATCATGACATATTTGATCAAACGGGTCCGTTTCCTAGAGAAAATCATTAACCCTGACAACCTTCTGGTATCGAAAAACAATTTGATTCAATATTTGAGCGAAGAATTGAGTCCTATTTTAGACAAAATCTATATAACTCCCATAGTTAACGAGCTTTTCGATGAGGAAATCTTGATGAACTTGAATAGAGAATCGGAGTCTTCGAAGTTATTATCGCTAGTGATGCAGATGCCGTTTATAGAATCGGATTTGGCATCCAAAATCTTCACTCGTGATATACTTTTCTACTCTGTGGGTGTTCAAAAAAACCTTGATTTAGTTAGCTTATTACGTAAAACCTTGCAAACCTATTTCTCCAAAACCTTTAGTGATGACTTCTATAACGACTCCATGTCATATCTGGAACCTTCTATACCCAAGAACTTTCTTAAGAAGATCATTGAGTCGGCGCTGACGTTATCTAGATTGAAAGCTCCTTATTATTTACCACCTAGATTCTCACCAATTGGCTCATTTTTACCTCCAATTGATTCTGCAATCAATAGGATTCATAAAGAAAACTTCCCGGTAAAGCTTTTAAAAACCTTAAATCTGCATACTGGTCAGGTATGGTTTACTAAGTTTTCACCTTCGGGTAATTATTTAATTACTGGTGCTGCAGATGGACAATTAATCATTTATGATGTTCAAAATAATTTTGATAAGATATGTACTTTAGTTAGTGATAATATCTCTGATAAAAATGCTTTTGTAAATTCCAATTATAAGCCTTCCACTGCTAGTAAAGCGGTGATATATTGTTGTTGGGATAAAAATGAAGAATATCTTGTATCAGGATCTCTTGATACTAGAGTTAGAGTTTGGTATATTGGAGGCATTAAGCTGCGTAAGACTAATAAAGATCTTGGAGTTAAATTGATTTCATGTTTTACATTGGGTGAAAATATTCGTACTTGGACTTGTGAATTTGTAAATGTTGAAGATGATCTGTCAACTCCAAGATTTGTAATTGGATCCCCTGATAAAGTTTTAAAAGCTTTTGATATCTATGGAACAGAATTGTTTGATTTTTATGGTAATACCAATGATAATGAAGATGTTAAGATGAAAGATAATGATGGTTCTGAAGGGAATGGTACTAATGATAATTCTAATGATGATAATGATGATAATACCATTACTTCAAAAGCTAAAGAAAATTTCAATAGAATTGCTGATTTGGCAATTACTCCAAATGGTAAAGTTCTTGTAACTGCTAATAATGATAAACAAGTTAGTTTTTATACTATACCAGATTTATATAATATTGATTCAGTAACTGAAAAAATTGCAAATTTTAAACTTTTTGGTAGGTTAACTTCTTGTTCAATAAGTAAAAATGGGAAATATTTATTACTTAGTTTAACACCAGATGAATTACAAATTTGGAATATTGAAGATATTGAAAAAACTGGTAAACCATATCTTTTTAAGAAACTTATAGGACATTGTCAAAGTCCATTTATACTTAGATCATGTTTTGGTTATTTAGATACTCAAGAGAATCAAGAACAATTGGTTTTGACAGGTTCTGATGATGGTGATATATATATATGGAATCTATTTACTGGTCTGTTAATTACAAGAGTTTCTGGACATGTTGGAGTATGTAATTCTGTCGATTGGAATTTAAGTTATGTACCAAAAGATGGAGGTAATGATTATGGTAAATTATGGTGTTCAGTTGGAGATGATAAATTAGTTAAAATCTGGGGGCCTCCAGATTTCGATATGGCTTAGAAAGCTCTCAGATTAATAAACATTATAATCACAATATATTCCTATATACGTTAACACGCTATATTCCTATATAGTTACTTCAAAAGTATTTAAAGTATCTAAAGTTCATCATGAACTTCTTCATCTTCTTCAACTTCTTCAGCATCTTCGACATCTTCTTCAGTAGGTTTTAATGCATGACCATCAATACCTAAAGCACCTTTTTCTTTAATAAAATCAATGAAAGCATCTAAAGTTCTTTGACCTTCAAATAAAATTGGGGTTCTTAAACCAGTTTTTTCATCAATTTCACCATTAGCTGGGTATAATAATAAAGTTGGGTATCCTTCAATTTGTACAGAGGTATCAACATCATTCTTAGAATGATCAACTTTGGCAATGATAACATCAGCTTCAGGGGTATTAGATTTATAAATTGAAGCTAATTCATCCCAAGTTGGAGCTAATTTTTTACAGTGACCACACCAGTGAGCATAATATTTAACAAAGACATCTTTTGAAACATCTTTTAAGACTTCTTCATAATTATGAGCAACTAAAATAACTGATGGACTTTCAGCTTGTTCTTCTTCAGTTGGTAAAGGTTCGGATTTAACAATTGGTTTAGCTTTACCATTAACAAAATCTTTAACTAATTGTTCAATTTGTTTGGTAGTTGGACCATCTGGATTAGCAGCTTGATCAATACCATATTTCTTATTATTAGAATTATCTTGAATTGCAAATAATGGAACAATTTCTGGATCCATATTTAAAATTTCAGCATGTCTACCAAATAATGAAGCATCTAAACCAACAAAGTTTAATTTACCTCTGTATTTTTTACCTAATTTTTTAAAGAAATCATCAACTTCTTCTCTTTGTTCTTTAGTATTATAGAAATAATAACAAAGTGGAGCTTCAGATTGCATGTATAAAGTATAAGTATCTCTATTAATATCACCAAAATATGGAACAATTTCAGTTTTAATAAATTCAGTTAAATCTTCTTTAGAGAAACTTTTAGCAAAATCAATTACAGTGTTATCAGTTGGGTGAATAACTACATAACTAGCTTTTTTCAAGTAATTTTTTGGTTTAAATCCATCAAATTTGGTGGCTAAACTTTCAATTAATTCTTTAGATTTGATGGAAATAAAGCTCAATTCTTTTCTTAATCCATCAGCAACTTGACCGAAAGTAGTGTTGTGTTCTTCATCATCAGCACTTAAGAATTGAATAGCAAAAGGTTTAACTTGAGAGTTGATCAATTCTAATAATTCTTCAACAGTACTTGGAGTTTGAACAGCTGGTAAAGATTCTTTAACCATATATTCAACAATACCTTCAGCTTCTCTTGGACCTTCATAATCTTCAGCGTTATCAAAACCTTTAAAGACTTTCAAGGTTGGGTAACCTCTAATATCAAAGCCTTGACACAATTCTTGATCTTCAGTACAATCAACTTGGGCCAATTTGATGCTTGAATTGGCTTCACTCAAATCGTCAGCAGCTTTGGAGAATTCAGGACCCAATTTCTTACAGTATCCACACCATGGAGCAAAGAATTCAGCTAAAACTAATGGGTTTGAATCAACGAATTCTTTAAAAGTTTCACCGGTTAATTTGACCACGGCTGAGTTTGGGTCTGCAATTGCATCACCATCAGCTGGTCCTGATGCGGTAGCGAATAAAGCGGTAGCTAATAGATTGATTATACCTGAAACTTTCATTAGAACTTAGTAATGAAAAATTGATTTTGTTCAGTTGCGTGAAAACACCGTGTTAAATATCGGGGTTGTGTCGTGTGCGTACCGGATTTATGAGCCGCTACGGAGAATCGATTCGACACGGTTGGTGAATCGGTGGAGGGAGACAGAAGAGACTAGAGGGTTGGAATTTGGGGTGGAGGGAATGTTGGTGTGGATTGTGAGTGGTTGGGAGGTTATTTGGGATGGTGGCATGTTGGTGGAGTGTGTAATTGAATATATGAGTAATTGGTCTGAGGTTTAAAGTTATAGTTAACACGTCAGCTAGAGGAAGGTTGATGTGGCGATAAACATAACGCGTACTATGCTGACGTGTTGGTAAGGAGACGAGGTTGGAGAGTGGTGAGTACAGAATGGCGTTATGGGGTCTCTGAGGTCAATGGGGCCGAAGGGGTGCTGTGGTTGTAGGTAATGATTAGAATTTGCAACCGTTGGTAAGCGCACGATTATCTGATTTGGATGATTTGATGTGATTTGATCTAGGAGGGAAGTTTGGTGATGGGGTAGGTGGAGATTTGGTAATTGGGTAAGTGGAAGTTTGGGAATGGGGTAGGTAGAGGTTTCGGTAATTGGGTGGGTAGAGGTTTTGGTAATGGGGTAGGTGTGGGTTTTAGGGTGTAAGCGGATATTTAGAGATATGAAGCTGAGAGGATGAGGTGTAGATAAAGATATGAGTGTGTGAGAGGATGAAGTGTAGATAGATATGAAGATGTAAGCAGATGATAGAGGTATGAGTTGTGAGATCATTAGGCATATGTAGAAAAATGGATAAGTGTACGATGAGGTATAAGCTATCTAATGGTAGAGTGCTGTCGAGCTGATTCGATGGCTGATGTGGTTGGATTATATCTGGCCTCCAGGTCTGAAGCCAGAAACATCAAGGTATGCAGCATCAGACCTTCAAATGCTCTAGCTAATCAGTATTGAGCTGCGTGTCTCTCGTCTTTGCATATCCTCACTTTCATATCTTTTCTTTATCTTCTCTTTCACTCTGCATGTCTTCTCCTTCCTAGTATCCTAGACTGTCTATTTCTCTCTCATCCCTCTAATACATATATTCCTACTTACCTATACTCCTATCAACTAAACCACCCTAAAATCCAAAGAAATCCTTCCAAGTAGGCCAAACATCTAACTCAACATCATATATATAATGCATAGAATGTCTCAATGAACTCTGTAAATATTGTGGTTGATAATCATAAATTAACATCACAAGCCCCCACGTTAACACCGCAAAGTACTTCCATGATTGGTTATAAAAATTCAGCTTCAACTTCAATTGTTGGTTATTACTCAAGTCTTTATATGGTACATATTTCCCCTTTATCTTATAATTTGGTTGATTACAATTCAAATACGTATCCAATAAAATCTTTCCTACAGCAATTAAAACCCTTGAAAAACAATATAACGTAATTTGATGGGTTATACCCGGATGGAAATAGTTAAAATGTTGACTATAAACGATCCATGAGCCAAAACAACCGGCTAAAAACGTGGAAATTAACTTCGAATTGGATCCTAACACTTGATCGCTCATCAAACTTTTCAAAACCACTTTATAAATGATAGCAAAAGCGGCCAAAACTTCAGCATGGTTCTTAGTTGCTTTTAACACTTCTATAAGACGAGGTTTTATGGGGCCTGAACGGTATAAAAGGTTGATAACAAGGGCGTGGCTGAACCGCAACTTCCCCCCATAGACTATACCATTTCTGGAGGATCTAATTACTTCTAGTAATGGACGATACAACGGGTTTGAAAGAAGAGACATTGGTGAATTGTGGAGATTCCCTTTGGCCGCGGGGGATGTACGAGCGCGCTCGCTCGCGCGAAGACGATGGGCTCAGATGGCCTCATGTGGCCCCATATGGGCCCATACGGTGCAGCGGTGGTAGACCAGTCGCTCGCCTGTAGCCGACCCGCCATGCCAAACAGGTCTACGCGCACCTCGGCCACGCTCAGTGTGATTTCAGACGTGCGCAAACCAACAGTCCTGGTCGTCCCGTGCGAATAAAATTTTTTACACAAAACCAATAGCGCTCGAATAAAAATTTTCAATTACTTAACCTTTTTAAATTTTTCACTGCTAACAAAACTTGTTATTTTAAAATAATTGGTTTATTTTAGCAAATTTTAAGATCCTTTGTATTTAAATAACGGTGTTTTTAGGTTAACCCCAACTTGGATCCTCTCTTCCCCTCCTGTTTGTCTTCATATATAAATTTTTCACTACTCACACCTAAATCCATTACAAATTCAATCAACAAATCACAAAATGTCTTACGCTAACATTGCTGCTACTGGAAAAGTTGAAAAAGAATTACCAACTACTGAAGCCAATGTCACTTTGAACGAATCAAATGTCAATTTGAATGAGTCAAATGGTACTTCTACTGATACTAATGGTGATTTAAATGGTTCAACTATAACTTCAAATGGTTCAACAAGTACTGAAACTTCTAAACCAAATGATTTAAAAGAAAATGAAAAGGATAAATCGGAAGTTTTAAAAGAAAAATCCGTTAATCAACGTCCAAAAGAGAAAAAATTAGAACCTGCACCAGTCCCAACTAAATCTGCTTGGGGTACAACTTCATCTTCAATTTCAATTTCAAATGTTGATGAATATAAATGGCCAACTCCAAAAGAAGAACCAAAAAAATCTTCA
Organism: Yamadazyma epiphylla; assembly: GCA_030571925.1. Taxonomy (NCBI): domain Eukaryota; kingdom Fungi; phylum Ascomycota; class Pichiomycetes; order Serinales; family Debaryomycetaceae; genus Yamadazyma; species Yamadazyma epiphylla. The sequence continues at coordinate 15,935 of JAJLZA010000030.1, read as the reverse complement.
AATCAAAAATTTATTAAAACTCCAACTAATAGTAAATGGGTTCCAATGGAAGCTAAAATAATTTTACCAAGTACTAGAAATAATCAAAATAATCAAAAACAAAAAAATAAAAAAAATAAAAAGAAGAATACTAATAAAAATGGTCAAAAAAAAGATTCTAAAGATTCAAAATCTAAAGAAAAAGAGAATGATATTGATTCAATTACTCAAGATACTTCAAAACTTGATATTAATACTAATGAATCCAATTCAATATCTCCTCAACAATCTGTAGATGAATCCCAATCTTCTAATCAACCTCAATCTTCTCAACCACCTGTTCAATCTCAATCAAATCAATCTCAATCTTCACAATCTTCAATTCCACCTCAACAACCAATTCCTCAAGGGTATCCGGTGATGAATTATAATAATAGACAATATAGAGTACCAGTGAATCAATTTAGAAATATGAATCGTTACTCCTTGTCTAATACTTATGCTACTCCAAGTTATATACCTTATCCACCTCAACCATATGCTCATCATCAATCTTTACCAAATAATTTTTACCCTTACCCTCAAGCTCCAGGTTTTCCTTATCAAATTCCTCAACAACAACCTCAACCTGTTGTACCACCTCCAATTTCTCCAAAACAAGATCCAATTAATGCATTAACTCAACAAATTAATTACTATTTCTCTTTAGAAAATTTAATTAAAGATATCTATTTAAGAAAAAATATGAATCAAGATGGTTGGGTAAATCTTCAATTAATTTTAAATTTTAAAAGAGTTAAAATTATATTAAACAATATTAAAAATTCAAATCCAGAAGATTTTAATAAAACTATTTTAACATCAATAAAATCTTGCGATAATTTAGAAACTACTTTAATTAATGATAAATCTGAAGATGATTTTGAATTAGATGATATAGTATTAAGAGTTAAAGATAATTATAAACAATGGATTTTGGATTGAGTTGATTTACTAATAAGTTGATTAAGTTACTAGTGAAAATATGAATTAAGTAACTTCAACTTTAATGGTGAAAAAAAACTAACTTCTAATAAAAATGAATAAAATGAATAAACCAATAAATGAAACAAAATGCATATTTATTTTGGCATAAATAGATCTTATAAATAGTCGAATAAAAAAAATCAACCAAAATCTTGTAAACCCAAGCATACTTAAGATGCATACTTCAGATACATACCTAAAGAACTTAAAAACAGCATGACTGAAAAATGTAATAAGAAAAGAGATAAAATCTATTGAAAATGTATATTAATAATTACCATGCTAATCTAGCGATTAATGATTTAGGATATCTTCTAACACACATCTTTCTTAATTCATCATAGATTACGATTACTACACCAAAAGCAATAGAAATAAAATAGTTTTCTACTGGTACAGCAGCACTTCCTAAAGCTCTTTGAATTGCCCCAATGTTTGTCCAAATAAAGGTACTAGCAAAAATTGGAATAATGACTAATAACCTTGGTGTTAAACTTTGGAAACAACTTATGAATCTAGTTCTTACAACAATTAAATGAAAGAATTGCAATATAACTAAATTAACAAAATAAATTGATGCAGCAACATTATTAGCTTCTGTTATTTCATCCGTTAATTCATATTTATGAAGCTCACTAAAGGCAAACCCTTTCTTTTTAAAATAAAGGAATGCACATAACATTGATGTGAAACAATAATAAGTACCTAACGTAAAGTATGATTGCAAGAAAAATTTACCATCTACCAATCTTTCTCCGGTTATGCTTCTAGGTGGTTTTTTTAATAGATTTTTCTCTTCTTTTTCAAACGCAATTGTAATTGAACCAATACAATCGGTAATAACACAAATGACTATCATATTGAAACTTGATAATACTTGAGGAAATCCGAATACGACGTTCAATAAAACTGGCCAAAACTCTGCATAACTTCCTGCTGGTAATAAGTAACATGAAGTTTTCTTCAAATTTTCAAAAACTAATCTACCATACTTCAAGGCTTCTATAATTGAAAGGAAACTATCCAAAAGAATCAAATCACTAGCTTCTTTGGCAATTTCTGTACCGTCTGCCATACTAATTCCGACATCTGCTTGTTTTAAAGATGGTGAATCATTGACACCATCACCTGTCATACCAACAATAAATTTTCTTTTTTGAAATTCTTTAACAATCTTTAACTTTTGCTCTGGGGTAGTTCTACTAAAAATAATTTCTTGATAAGTTATAAGTTTGTCCCATTCTATTTCACTAAGACGAAACATATCAAAACCGTTTACCAAAAGGGCATTTACAGGCCCATTTTCAGGATCATATTCAGATGCTTTTACCAAATCGTCAATAGTATCTAAGTCTTTATTAAGAATACCTGATTTTCTCCCGATTGAACTTGCTGTAACATCAAAATCACCTGTTACCATTACTAATTTCATGCCAGCTTCTCTTAAAGTTCCAATAACTTCAGTGATTCCTTCTCTTAAAGGATCACTGATACCAAGTAAACCGTTGATGGTAATATCATTAAAATCTTCGTTATCGATTTCATCCTCTGTAATATATTTACTACCAATTATGACAACACGTTCACCATTCCTGGACCATTCAAGTTGCTTTTCAACTAATTGACTTTTAGCGTAATCATCAAACAGTATGGTTTCAGTACCTTCAATAATCAATGATGCTTTATTCATTAAAACTTCAGGTGCACCTTTAATGGTTAAAAGGTATTTACCATTAACTTCAAATATCTTTACCATGAATTTAGTTTTAGAACTAAAAGGAATCTCTTTAATCAATTTATAATTACCAAATTCTGTGTCAGAATTATTGTTGATAGCAAATTTCATTAAAGATTTATCAGTTGCATTACCTCTAGTAATTTCTCCATTTTCAATTAAACATTCGTTACATAAACCAGATAATAACAGAAGCTGTTTAACATCACCGTGGTAATTTGTTACTATCATTTGACCAGTAGTTAAAGTTCCTGTTTTATCCGTACATAAAACACTAACGGAACCTAAAGTTTCAACAATGGATAATGATTTACATAATACTTTTGCATCTTTCATCTTCTTTGCTGTCACTAAAAGACATACTGCTAAAGAAATAGGTAACCCTTCTGGAATGAAACAAACACTAACAGAAACCAAACTGACAATCAAATAAGGTACATTAATCCAATCTGGGTACTTCTTTCTGATGTAAGTAGCCCAAACAATAGCTATCACAACAGTTAAAATAACAATTATAGCAACTAAAAGCAAAACAAATCTAAGGATCTCTTTTTGTAGAGTTGTCATCTCTTTCTTTGGTTTCGAAGACAATTTAGCAATTTTACCGAATATCGTATTATCACCAGTTGCAACTACAATACCTTTACCATAACCACCAACACATAAAGTACCTTGCATTGCTATAGTTTCATTCTCTAAATAATTTGGAACTGAACTAGTGACAAGACCTCTGATTGGTTTTGTTTCTCCTGTAAGGATAGATTTATCGAAAGTTAAATTTTCCAGCTCTATTATACGGATATCAGCAGCTAATTTGGTATTGTTTTCTATATATATGATATCTCCTGGAACTAATTCAGAGCTTTCAAGTGTAGCCTTTTGACCATTTCTGATACATTTAACTTCGAGTGGTAATAATTGATTAATTGATTTCATAACTTGACTACTGGAAAAATCTTGAACAAAATTAAGAAGTGCTTGTATCACAAATACAGCTAATAAAAGAATCCCTAAAGCCAAATTTGCAACTGCAGGAGGATCCCCTAAAGGCTTCCAACTTATAATAACCAAAATACCTGCAATCAATAATAATGAACCGAATCCTCCAAACAAATAGAAAAAGATTTTAGAAAACCAATTGACCCTAGTTTTTGATTGAACGTTACGGCCAAACTCTTTAATTTTAGAATCAAGTTCATTAGCAGAAAGACCATTCTCTAGACTTGTTCCCAATTTAGCTGCAGCTTCATGAGGCAGATCTATGTGCCATGAAAGCTCCATAATCGAAACATCGTCAAAAACATCACGAGTTTCTGTTGCATGAATAGAACTCAATCTATCGTCTATATCATGACTTATAGTCTTATAAACAGAAGGTAAAACATGGGCAGGCTCGCTTCCGCTAAATTTTGACGTAGTTTTCTTAACTTTTGGTAAACTAAATCTAAGGGTGTCTTCAGCGGTTTCCCTTGATCCGACACTATAAATACTAGCCTTGTCAGTCATTTATTACTACAAACAATATGATTCCTAGCAATTTATATTCATTTTAATAGATTTGGCTGCAAAACTCAACGCGATTCAGGCTTGCCAAATTGGGAAGTACAATTCACTAAATCGTTGATTGAAAAAATCGCTCAAAAATTTGATTGAACAAAAATCACTCAAATAAATCCCTCAGATGTTAATTATACAATAAACAGTTAATCTTCAATGCTTATTGGTCTATCTCTTGCGGTATTTTTGAGTTTAAAAGTTTTTTTCTTTGAAAACATACGGCATCTAATCTAAGGTACATCAAATGCGCCTCTTTTCAATTAAGATTAAATTTTTATTTACAACTACATTATATCTATGAAGAATTTCTATGACGAACACTACCCTCTTGTAATTCAAAATCGTTAGTCAGAGATTCTTCTTTCTCAAAACTTGATTCTTGTTTAATAACATTTAAAATCTCTAAATTTCTAATAATTAATTCGTCTGCAACTTCTGAATCTAATTGATTGAGATACTCCGTTGGAATTATGTACGGCCATAACCATTTAGCGGCAAATGCAAAAAATAGTAACACCCCTGGGAACCCAACAGCCCCCTTTGTCATGGTAATTCCTACCTCGGCACCAGATGCTATAATTTGTAAAACTAAATAAATATAAAAATACTTTTTAACTGGGAATTTATGATATTCTTTAAAGTATTCAGGACAAGAAGGATCATTTTCTATATAATCTTTATCCAAGAAAACATACCGTATTTTATTTGTAATGGCATTACCGTGTAAGCCTGTTATAGCCATAATGAAAAATAACCCAGATAACACAGCTTGAGGGATTAATCCTAAAACGGTTAAAAATGGTGGTGACATCATAACAAATGTTAAAGCACCTTGTACTGTATTTGTGAATCTTTGTTCCACAACAGAGATCGGTTTGCCGGTTTTTGGATCGTGTACCACCAAAGAGCTTGTATGTAAAGGAGCTTGTGGGATTAATCCATTTGGTGCTGGTAATCCAAGAATACCTGCAACACCAGTGGTGATACCTAATAAAGCAAAATCCCAATGAAAGGAAGAAGGTTTTTTCAATGGATACTCTTTCAGTTGACACATTAATGAACTGACATTATGATCAAAATAAAATAAAAACGTCAATAAAATAGCAAATGGAATGGCTAAAAATACGTCACCCACGCTTATATTTTCACTTGGCCAAAAATGTATAAACCAACCATGTGGCCTTGAAGGCCCCGTTTTTGTAGGAACAAAGCTTCCACTTACCGGTAATTTGGCCGTTTCAGTAACATCCAAATATCCACCAAAATGTATAAACCCAGTGAAAAAAATAACCGATAATGGAACCCCATAATCTACAAATACCTTTCGTATCCAAGGTTTAAAGTAATGTAACTCTTGACCAAATAAATGGGAACCAACACCAGTTATAATCATCAATATACTGATTAAAACTGATAGATACCCACTAGCAACACTTACTTCACCGAATTGGTTACCCAATATCTGTATACCTTTTTGAATATATACTATACATATAAAGAAGCCAAACACTTCACAAGAGAACTGACTAATGATCTTCAAATACAGAATCATATTCGTGAACGCAATCACCAAATGCATAACCATTGACCATAAATAAATCCAGCACATAAATGGGAAATATGGTGTACCTCTGGGCTTCATTATACCATAAACTGTGTAGCTAAAAATGGATATAGGACCTGTAACTCCAACTATGCATAACGGCTGGCCCGAAAATAACCCAAAAACAACACCAGCCATGGCAGAACTCATCAAAACTTCATTCAAACCGTACAGGTCATCGGTATTATCAAACATATCTTGAGCAAACGCTATTGCAGGTAACAAATTGGTGAAAAAAATAAAGGTTGTGGAGGGAATGACTCTGTAATTCCAAGCATCTTTGAAATCACTGGGATAGTGAGGAATTCGGCACTTGATATCATTAAATATTCCGTATCCAAAATACCGTACTCTCTTGAATAGAGAACCCATGATTATATCGAATTTTTTTTTATCACTGAGAAGATAATGAGCTACTTATGTGCAGGATGATTCTTTTATCTTTGATATAAAACGGTTGACAGAAAAAAAAAGTTGATGGGATAATAGATTGAAGTGGTTAGATAATTAGTTACTGGGTAGAAATATATGGGTTTAGATGTGGCTTATAATGTACTTAATGGCTTATTCACGTGGGAGATCTAATTAAGATTATCGCGGAGCTAAGACAAGCAATGTACAAGATAAAAGGTGTAAAACCAAAGGAGATGGACTTGGCAATGACTTTTAGGTTATTTTCTTGAAGAGAAAGAGTATGGTGTATTTGTGTGTTTTTGTGTTTTTTTTTTTTATTTAATTATGTAATAAACGATTAATTTAGTTCTTAGCATTATGCAAAATTCACACTCTTTGTCTTGGTCTAAATTCGTAATTAATAAGTATGAAAAGCAAGCATGATTAGGTCACTAAAAATTGATTTAAACAAGAAATAAATAAGAAATTAACAATATTTATTACTGAAATTAATATTTGGGAATATTTTACAATTTTTAAGGATTTTAAATCTAAATTTAAGAATATAATAAGACTTATATGCACCATATTTTCAATTACACACCATTTCCTTCCAAGAAATGGTCCCTTGGCCCAGTTGGTTAAGGCGTGGTGCTAATAACGCCAAGATCAGCAGTTCGATCCTGCTAGGGACCACTTCCCTTCTTTTTTATTTTTCCCTCAATGTGTCCATCACGTGATAATAATACACTAGTTGATATATTGGATGGTTTGACATATTCCAGCAGTATTGATACCATTATTACCATTTGTAGCATTATCAGATTGCATTGCGTTGCATACTATTTATGCGTTTAATACTAGCGAGATGTAGAAGCTCAACGGCTAAATGCATGCAGAGTACTGCCCAACAAACACAATATGCCATTATAAACACCTTATAAACTTGGAAAAGTAGAGACAAAGAACAACAATTAACCGAGAGTGTATGTCAATGCACCATCTATTATTTTGCAGCCATCATCATATTTATACATCTCACTTTCAATTATTTTGCATCGTTTTCCAAAATTTGCAGCCAATAAACCATTGCGCAATAATTTATACCCATACTTATTATTTTCAAAAAAAGTTACTACTACACATATGATTGTCTCTTAATTTCGGTTTTCTTTCTTTAAATATGTCCTTAAGCATGTTGTAAGTGTCTGAAGTCTACCAGCCATTATCTCTCTACAACATTAATCTTACAAGAACGGTCCCTTGGCCCAGTTGGTTAAGGCGTGGTGCTAATAACGCCAAGATCAGCAGTTCGATCCTGCTAGGGACCACTTCTTTTTTTCTAGTTTTTTTAACCTAGACATTATTTCTATTTACATTCACTTAGAATGAATAACCTGTATAACTTGTATAATATTTATCAATGAAGCAAATGACTGTATGTACCGACGTCTTTCTATCTAGGCCACTTTTCCCCAACAAATTGCGATAAAGTTTTCAAGTAGCGGTGCGGTGCTCGTTCTATCTCTGGCACCAGTCTTCGCGGTATAGTTGGGTAGGCTTTCAGTAGATTTGAAATTCACCAATGTCTTTTTTAATTGCACACATTGGTGCTGGAAACCATTCTAAACTACATAATGATAAATATAAGAAACTATTAAAACATTCATTGAGTCAAAACACAGATAATGGAATCATTTGTGTTAAAAATGCTGCTGGTATACTTGAAAAATCTTCCTTGACCAACTGTGGGTATGGATCTTCATTAAATATCCTTGGTAAGGTCAATAATGAAGCTAGTTTTATACAATATGACAATAATAATCTTATAAATTACGGCTCTGTATATAATATAAATGCTACATACCCTATAACGGAAACCATTGACCTTTTTGATCAAATTGATAACTTATACAAGCAAAAGTTTGATAGTTTAGGCCTAACAAGACCAAAAATAATTGATTATTCAAGTAAAGCATTTGTTTACGAACAACTAGGGTTGGATTTACCGCCTGAAGAAAATTTGGTGAGTAAAAGTCAAAGTAACCTTTATGAATATTATCAAAATCAACTACTTAAAGAAAAACCAAATGATGTACAAGATACCATTGGACTTATTCATATAAAAGATGAAAAAACCACAATAGCAGCAGGTTCTGGTGGTAATTTTCTTAAGCTCCCTGGTCGTATAGGATGTGCTGGAGTTATTGGGGCAGGTTTAGCTTATCATGCACAAGATAATGTTCATATTAGTTGTATATGTAGTGGTAACGGTGAAGATATAATCATGTTGAACCTTGCAAATCATCTAGTTCATGAAACTGCCAATTCACAAGATATAGTTCAAGATCTACATGATATTATAGAAGTCAGTAAAAAGAGAATTCCTCTACAAGGCTTAAATCAATATAAAGAGTCCATTCTCTACGTTGGAGTTATTCTAGTTATTGAACAAAACCAACAGTTTCAAATAGTTTATTATCATACAAGTGAAGCATTTTATTTTGCTTATAATTTCAATAGTAAAACTAAAACGGTGTTAAGCAGATTAGATAACGAGAAACAAGCAGGTAAAAGTTATGTTATAGGAGAGTTCTTAGTTAAATAATTTTAATAGAAAAAAGATTTTACTTCCATTAACGTATACAGATATTTATTAAATACAAAAAATTCTTAAGCTAAAACTTAACGGGAAGTAGCATGAACTTTTTGGAAAGCACCTTTTTGTTGTTGTTTAGAGACTTTAGATTGAGCAACGTTAGCAGCAGATTTAGCTTTTTCAGCTTTTCTAGCAGCTTTAGCAGCTTTTTTAGCTTCTTTATCTTTAGCTAATTTTTGTTCTCTAGCAGCTTTTCTGTCAGCTGGTTTTTGGTTTCTTCTGGCAGCAATTAATTCTAAAGAAGCACCAACAATGGCTCTTTGGTGTTTAACAGCTTTTCTTGATCTTCTCTTTGAAGATTCTTCGGAAATACCTTTTTTGTGGTGTCTTCTGTATAAAACGGTCCATGCGATTCTTCTTGGGTTCTTTCTTTGGTGGAATAAAGAAGCAGATTTGGAAGATTGGAATCTGAAAACTTTAGAGTCACCTCTAACGAATAAGGTACCTCTACCTGGGTAGATTTTGGAACCTGAAAATGAATCAACTTCAACTTTCACTAGAATGTTAGTAATAAATTAATAAACGGGTGAATATTATGGAGATTTTATTGGACATTAAATTTTTCACTACTTCAACGGTACTCTATTGGGGGTATGGTAAGGAAATAATATACTTTTTAAGGGTGGAACTACATTGGTACATTGACACTAAGTCATATTTAAATTATCTTCTCCTATCATATTCTTTTATTTTAATTTAACATACTCTTTCAATAATAAAATGTTTTAAATTTCAAAAATTATTTTCGCTATACGCTTTTCTCACCACGAGAAAAAAAAATGGAAAATTTACACAAATTCACCAGTGCGCGTCAGGTGACCATGTGACTGCTTTTGAGAGGATTTTTTCGTGCATCGCACTGGCTGCTCAAATAGAGTGAAAAATTGAGAATTTTTTTTTTCATTATACATTAAAGACCGGAGTGTATTCACAGAGATGGCCCCAAAAGCAAAGAATCAAGAAAACATTAACTCAAAATTAGGTTTAGTTATCAAATCTGGTAAATATACCTTAGGTTACAAATCAGTTGTTAAATCCTTAAGAACTGGTAAAGCCAAATTAATTATCATCGCTGGTAATACTCCAGTTTTAAGAAAATCAGAATTGGAATATTACGCTATGTTATCTAAAACTCCAGTTTACTACTTCCAAGGTGGTAACAATGAATTAGGTACCGTTTGTGGTAAATTATTCAGAGTTGGTACTTTAGCCGTCTTAGATGCTGGTGATTCTGATATCTTAAACTCATTCTAATTTAGTCTTGTATAATAGATATCTTAATTCATTTATTACTTATTTAATTCTCTATCCAATTGTCGTATCTTTTCCTCTTCTGCCTCGATGGTTTGTTGCAACTCTTGAAGCTCTTTCTCTATTTGGTACGCTTCATTTAGGTGTTTGATTTCTTTTGTAAGGGCATCGTGTTGTCTTTTCAAGTCATTATAATCAATATAATCGTATGAACTAACAGTGGATGTTACTCTTGTTGGTGAACTGTTCAAATCGATATTTTGGTTGGTGGTGTCTACTCTTGAAGGTATAGATACAGCTACTCTTTGGTCAGCATCTTCGGGTGGGTATAAGTATTCATTGGTGCCCATTTGGAACAAATCTTTACCGTCTTTTCTCATGGCTATAGGGATCTCTTTGCTATCAAGTCCTTGCTTGGCTACAGTGTATAAGTCAGACTCACCGGCATCTGCGTCTCTAAGGAGCTGTGTTATAGGCGTACGCAACTTTGCCATGGAATTAGTGAAAGGACCAGCCTTTTTGAACTCTAATGATTGGATGGTTTTGTTATGGGTATCAATTTCATCAATATATTGCAGTAATGAAAGCATCTTGTTAAAGAGGAATCAAAACAAATAACGATTTTTCGCAGACGCGGGCCCTAAGTGAGGGCTTGGAGTCTCATCGCAGTTGATAATTTTCATGACAGTTGATTTGGATCGCTTCATTAGACCGGGTAAAACGTCGTATCTTGCATTAGGACTTGAAGGTTCTGCCAACAAGCTTGGTGTGGGGGTCATAGAACATCAAAAGGGCCCATTAACTCTTGAAAATAGGGCAAAAGTCTTATCTAATGTCAGAGATACCTACATTACACCTCCAGGTGAAGGGTTTTTACCCAGAGATACCGCCAGACACCACCGAAATTGGGTTATTAGGATCATTAAGAAGGCCATTATAGATGCTCAAATCAAGCCTAAAGACCTCGACTGTATATGTTTCACCCAAGGACCGGGAATGGGTGCACCTTTACAGAGCGTAGTCATCGCTGCTAGAACCGTTGCTCAATTATGGGACCTCCCATTGGTTGGTGTCAACCATTGTATTGGACACATTGAAATGGGCAGAGAGATCACCGGTGCCCAAAACCCGGTGGTTTTGTATGTTAGTGGAGGGAATACCCAGATCATTGCCTATTCGAGACAACGGTATAGGATTTTTGGAGAGACTTTGGATATAGCCATTGGTAATTGTTTGGACAGGTTTGCCAGAACATTAAGAATACCCAATGATCCAGCTCCGGGGTATAATATTGAACAGATGGCCAAAAAAGGGAAGCATTTGGTCACTTTACCCTACACCGTTAAAGGTATGGATCTCTCGATGTCGGGGATTTTAGCGTATATAGATCTCTTAGCCAAAGATTTATTTGGCAGTAATCCTCGTAAAAACAAAAACTTGATCGACGAAGAAACTGGGGAGTTAATTACACCCGAAGATCTTTGTTATTCTTTACAAGAGTCGTTATTTTCGATGTTGGTTGAAATAACTGAACGGGCCATGGCTCATGTACAAAGTAATCAAGTATTGATTGTTGGGGGAGTTGGGTCAAATAAAAGGTTACAAGAGATGATGGAATTGATGGTGAATGAACGGAAAAATGGTCTGATATATGCTACTGATGAACGATTTTGTATTGATAATGGGATTATGATTGCCCATGCTGGTTTATTAAGTTATAGAATGGGTCAAACAAATGATATTAAAGACACGGTATGTACGCAAAGATTTAGAACTGATGAAGTGTGGGTGAATTGGAGAGACGATTAATATATGCATTTATAAGATATTTATATAGTATTGACATGATTTCTGGGTAATTTATCTGGGGTCCCGTCAAAGATAAACACACTTTTAAAGGCCGGTAAGATTTAGGTACTTGGCGGTCAGATACGGGTGTGACATACTCTATCTTGCTCTATTTAACTTACAGACTACTCGAATCAACACCCTGACGTATAACCTTCACAAGAATCTCATTAACTCTCTTATCACCAGTTAAAACATCACCATCAACACCCGCTTCCTGCTTCATTTTTTCTACAAATTCGTAATCATCTTGACCAATAGTACCTGCTATCAGTCTAAATGGCTTACAATCTCTTAATAAACTAGCCAACTTTCTATATGGCGTACCATCCCAAAGAGTAGCACTCTTGCGATAATTATGAGATAAGGCCTTATATGCATCTTCACTAGTTTCAAACTCAATGATTGCAGCTTTATAATTATCGCTAGGAGCAGAATCGACCGATTTTATTGGTCCAAACACCGCCATTATATCCTTTAAGATATCTAAAGAAAATACATCTTTCAACTCAGGCCTATACTTATACTTCACCACCACCTTGGAGTCATTATTATCGTTATCCATAAGGTCATATTGCACCGCCAAAGGTATATCTTTATAAGAAACATAATCGTTCACCAACTTTGTATTTTTCTCGAGAATAAGTTTCTCCAAAGACCTTCTTCGTTTGATACCATCTTCTTTAAGCTGTTCAAGGTTAAAGGTACTATAGGGCTTCACCGAAGACTTCTTCTCTGCCGCCAACAACTGCAGTTTAAACCATCTGATCTTTTCATCCAACTGCTCATCTTGTGCCTGTTTCTCCTTCTTATACCGCCGTATCTCGTCATAAGTCCTCCGCTGTTCATCATCGCATAAAATTTCATACACTCTCGATAAGAGCCCAAACTTCACAGCGGCTTCCGCCAGCCCATTCTTGTCCGGATGATACACCAACGCCAACTTTCTGTACTGCCGTCTTATCGTCAGAATATCAGCCGTATCGTCGACCCCTAAAAACTCATACACATCAAACAGCCCATCTACTATCTCATCAGAAGACATGAAAAAATTGGTGCGAAGCCAGTAAGCAATGTATATGCATTTCTAAATATAATCGTATCTACCTATTTAGTCCTTACACCGTAATTACCTCTGAAGATAGCATCACCTTCAGCGTAACCTCTACCTAAACCAAAGCCAATTCCGAGCCAAACTGGGAAAGCTCTTCTTTTGAAAAATAAGACTGAAGCAAGAACACCACCACCGAATCCTAATCCGGTTTTGATGAGGGTATTGGATAAAACGACATCCCACTAGAACGTTAGTATTGTGCTATAAGCCGAGTTGTTTGGGTACGTACCTTGTCATTTAATAAGTTTTGTGAAGGAGTTAATACTTTTTGTTCAGCCATCTGCAGCGTTAGTATGGGCGTGGGCGAGACACTACGAATTTTCGAACTTTAGTAAGTCCAGTCGACCTTATGGGCCACTTTAGTGTGGTATATAGTCAATGGGAGAGATCAATTGTCGTGTGCATTTAGTTTGTATACTTACTTCTATAATATTTCACCGAGTCAATCTTGAAATATGGTTGGACGAGTGCGATTTAGGTTGGGTCGTGCGGCCACCGGGTAATTTTTGGTGGAGTGATGGAGGTTGGTGGTGGTGGTAGACGTGTGGACGGGTACCATGGTGGGTGGATGAAATGGGACGTACATGCTGGGGGATTACACCATATATTAGCGTATGAAAGGGTCAACCAAAAAAAAAAAAGAATGATTCCGCCCAGGATCGAACTGGGGACGTTATGCGTGTTAAGCATATGCCATAACCAACTAGACCACGGAACCGATTCTTATGGAGTTAAGACTGCAAAATTTCCATGAGTGGCACTTACATAAGCCTTACATATGTGCCAAAAAACTACTCTTGACAGGGCAAAAGGTACGGACTCTTATTAAACATTATTAAGTACAACAATATCTAAATACATACGCCACACGTTTCCACTTACACCAATGATATCTCTCAAGTAACTAGCATTATCCCGAGAATTCAGTATTGCATCACCGTCTCTGCGTTAAAATCGAACACAATAACTACCATCTTGCCAGCAAAGCAATAACTTGTTGATACTCTGTTTTTTTCATTTTTTTCATTTATTTTCATTTATTTTCATTTATTTTCATTTATTTTCATTTATTTTCATTTATTTTCATTTATTTTCATTTATTTTAATTTTTTTTCTTTTTTACTTTTTTTACTTTTTTTACTTTTTTTATTTATTTTCCCCTTTTTAGGAAAACAATACGTTGATAATCTAGTGGTCAGTTTTAAGGGCCCTAGTTTGCATACTAATCTCGGGCTTGGACGCAGATCACCAGAGGAGTTTTCAATAACCACAGTTTGATTGGCGAGATCACTTTAGAGAAGAAATTCGTGTTTAGTGTTACGGTTAAGCAGGTACATCGAGCCTAAAGTTTATTAAAATATATTTTATGAAACATCACCAAAAATTTTAACACGACTTAAATAGCAACTTGACCGGCTATTGCACGGGATTCAAAAGGTTATGCTATTTTTAGCCTACTTGAGGAAAGGGTTTACACGGAAAACCGTCGACCATTTATGTATCAATCAAAGATCTAGCCGCTAGTTCAACAATACAAAATAAAAAAAAGGAGCGTGTCCTTTACTTTTGCCGAGTGTTGTTTGAAGTGGAATGTATTAAGCGTAATTTTAGACGAAAAGTAGGATTGACAACCGAGGCAATTACTTTTTGAATTGTGTTACGTGGTCCAATAAGATTACAAAAAACCGCTTAACAATGTAGATCGACCATGAACTTGAAATATACTGATGATGTAAAACCAACTGCATCTTTGTTTAAACCTCGTAATGAATTTGATTTGAACACGGTACATGATTTTGAAAAGAATTTCCCGACATGCATATTGGCTTCGTATTCCGTAGTCCATCGGTTATAGGAAAGTGACAACACGCTCTCAAAATCCAGCATTGATCAAAATCTGTTATTCACCAATGATGATATCGCTAATAATGGTTATTGTTCGTTAATAATGAGGATTGTCAGCTCATAATATCAATTGTTTTATCATAATGTCAGTTGTTAGCTCATATAAACGCCCATCTCAAGACAATAACTTTCTCGACCGAACTTATTACTCCTATTATATTTTTTAATTAATACGGTTAAATTTTGATCTGCTTATTTTAATTTTTTTACAAGGATCATTAATGAAATATCGACAGATTAATGTACGAATTTGCTAGGTTTTAATCCGATTTCTAATAAGCTCAATACTTAAAATTCTCCATTCACTAATTTGGCTAGGCACATTCCTTCAAGAATACTAACGTGGCATCAACTTACTCCTCTTTACAACATCTCTTGCCCCGGGTATTGTTAAGATTTTTCATCAGTTTTAGGCAAAATCCTAGGCCAATTAAGAAGGAGCACTTTTGCGACTTTTTAGCCATATTTATATAAGCCATTGTTCCTGTTTTATGTAATTTCTGCATTCATTCACGCGTCAGAGCCTTCATAAGTATGGGCAAAAACAGTTGATGGAACAGGTAATTTTGAGATATACTTTAGGAACAATAAAGACTATTGTTTAACAGGTTTTTTTTTTTTATTGATTAGTCAAACCATTATTACAATTGAACAATAGTCAATTGTATATATTCATAACTAGTACCTATTGTATGCACTTCTCAAGCTCACTTCCTAATCAAGTATTTTGCACACACCTTTTAGGAGACAATGAATTTACCTATAAATTCTTGAAATATCAATTTGATATATAAGTGTTACGTGTACCTTTCTTTTCCAAACTAGTCATTTTTTCGTCCTAACTAAAAAAAAATATTTTGAGCAA
>JAJLZA010000029.1:0-76551 GCA_030571925.1 Yamadazyma epiphylla | reverse complement strand
CCCACCATAACACCCACCATAACACCCACCATAACACCCACCATAACACCCACCATAACACCCACCATAACACCCACCATAACACCCACCATAACACCCACCATAACACCCACCATAACACCCACCATAACACCCACCATAACACCCACCATAACACCCACCATAACACCCACCATAACACCCACCATAACACCCACCATAACACCCACCATAACACCCACCTACAAAAGATATTGTTCTACTATTAGAATATTTTTGGCTTGGAATACTGTAGATACGTTTAGGGTATAGGTTTTTATGATGAGATTCTACATTGCTATATTAGAACATACTCTTGTTTCTGGCCCCTTTTTCGCTCCGTCACCTCGGTACCAAACTACCGCGATAGCTCGTACTACAAATAGCACCAGAGCAGTAGTAATTGTCTACCACCATACAATAAAAATTACACTCTTCTTGCTTTGCCAGATACCCATTTATATACAATATATCTTCTTAATGCAGATAATTATATATCTTTATTCATATTAAATACATTGTATACTTTTCTGTTCACAACAAAATACCCAGAAGGTATTACTTTTCTAATCTGATTTTCGCGGAACTGTCATATTCATTAAAACAGTATATTACATTTGAAAGCGTTAATATAAACTTATCAGCATAATAATAACAACTACAGCTACTAAACCATGAACTGATAGTAGTAAGTACAGTTCACTTGGAAATCATTAAATAGATATAGATTAAATCAATTAACCTTGAGATAATTCCTTGGGCTTCGCGGTCGTAGCACCACTGTCCGACCGAGCTCGTTCCACATCGCGCGAACAGAGAATCTTTTTTTTCTACCACAGAGTTGGCCAAGCCGCCGTATTATTTGTAGTGGTTTTGATAGATATCCATTTAAACGAAGAACACAGAAAATTCAAGTGAACTAATTTAATAATAAAGGCCAAACTTTAACGTAGTAATGTTGTCAAAACACAAGTCAATCATAAGCGATTTTTTGATTTAGCGCACTAGAATTTAAAATTTTGCTAATGAAATTCGAGATTATAAATAAAAACATGTATTAAAGCCGTAGCACGAAAATAATTTAATTAACTCTAAACTTAGAGGGCCCAAGCGAAAATTGGGATAGCAGCAGCTACCAACTGGGCCCTCTTTATAGCAGCTTGACCCTCATAGTTACCTGCTTCAGGAGAACCAGCACCAGAACCATTTGATCCTGACCCTTTAGCACCTGAATTTCCTGTTCCCGATTGAATGGAGCCTGAACTGCCAGAATTAGGTTGATTAGACCCATTAGACCCATTAGACCCATTAGACCCATTAGAAGATCCATTAGAAGATCCATTAGAAGATCCATTAGAAGATCCATTAGAAGATCCATTAGAAGATCCATTAGAAGATCCATTAGAAGATCCATTAGAAGATCCATTAGAAGATCCATTAGAGGTACCAACTGATCCCGATTCCGATCCTGATCCGCCAACAGTAGTGGTATACGTTGTAGTAATGGCATCTTGTTGCTTACCTCCTTTGGCAGGTGGATTAATAGTAGTAGTGACAACAACAACTTCAGTCTTAGTTGGGGTTTCTACAACTACAGTTAAGTCCCCATTTTCAGCAGTCTTAACATAAGTTTCTGGAACTTTTCCTGAACAAGCAATAGTAGCAGTGACAACTGGAACTGGGGCTGGAGTTTCAATAACAATTACTAAATCACCATTTTCACAAGTTCCACAAGTTTGAGTGTAAGTTCTAGTGGTCTTTTCATTACATGGTAGAGTTATAGTTTTAATTGGAACTGGAGTTGCAACAACAATAGTTGGTTCACCATTATCACCTTGTGTAGTATAAGTTGAAGTGATACTATTAGTCCATGGGATAGTAATGGTTGGTGCTGGAGTTTGAACAACAACAGTTCCACCATTATCATTTTTAGTGGTGTAAGTAGAAGTAAAAGTACCAGTCCACGGAGTAGTAATTGTATCAAATGGGGTTTCAATAACAATTGTTCTATCGCCATTATCACCAGTAGCAGTATAGGTTGAAGTAAACGTACCAGTCCATGGAGTAAAAATAACTGGAACATCAGTTGGAGTTTCAATTACAACAGTTCTATCACCATGTGGTCCAGTAGTAGTAAAGATAGTAACATATGAACCCGTCCATGGAGTTGTAATAGTTGGTGGCACAGTTGGAGTTTCTACCACAACAGTTCTATCTCCATCTATACCAGTGGTGGTGTAGGTTGAAATACCAGTACCGGTCCATGGTGTTGTAATAGTATCATCATCAGTTGGTGTTTCAACTACAACAGTTCTATCTCCATCTATACCAGTGGTGGTGTAGGTTGAAGTAAATGTACCGGTCCAAGGAGTGGTAATAGTTACAGTATCTGGAACAGTAGTGGCGGTTGTAATAACTTCGGTTGAACATAAAGAACCATTGCAGTTTGTAACAGTAGTCATACCGGTTTTACAGGTAGCACCAGTACAAAATACTGTTGAGGATGGTGGTTCTGGTACAGTGGCTGTGGAAATTATTTCTGAGAAACAAACCTTACCAATGCAGGTAGTGGTAGTTAAAATACCAGTGGAACAAGTAGAACCATAGCATGTTGTAGTGGAAGTGATAGTATCTCCACTTGAAGGGATGGAAGTTTCCGTGGTAATTACTCCGGTTGAACAAATAGAACCATCGCAACTAGTAATAGTTGTAGCACCTGGGGAACAAGTCGATCCAATACATGTAGTGGTTGAAGTTAAAAGAGGTGGTGGAATTGAAGTTTCAGTGGTAATGACTCCGGTGGAGCAAATAGATCCATCACAACTGGTAATAGTTGTAGCACCAGTAGAACAAGTGGAACCAATACATGTGGTTGTAGAAGTGACTATAGGTGGCGGAACGGAAGTCTCAGTAGTAATTATTTGGATGAAACAAAAGGAACCATCGCAAGTAGTGATTGAAGTCGCACCAGTTGAACAAGTGGATCCGATACAAGTGGTGGTAGATATAGATAATGGAGGTGGTCCTGTGACAGTAGTAATGACTCCGGTTGAGCAAGTAGATCCATCGCAACTAGTAATAGTTGTAGCACCTGGGGAACAAGTCGATCCAATACATGTAGTGGTTGAAGTTAAAAGAGGTGGTGGAATTGAAGTTTCCGTGGTAATTACTCCGGTTGAACAAATAGAACCATCGCAACTAGTAATAGTTGTAGCACCTGGGGAACAAGTCGATCCAATACATGTAGTGGTTGAAGTTAAAATAGGTGGTGGACTAGATGAATCCGTGGTTTCAGTGGTTATATGAACTATTTCGCAAGCGCTTCCGGAACAAATTGTAGTATCCGTAGTTCCAGTTTGACATGTGGATCCAGTACACGTAACAGTTGAAGTGATAGTTTCAGTATTGGTGCTTGGTGAAAATGGTTCACTTGATGAAGATGAAGATTGTTCACTTGATGAAGATTGTTCACTTGATGAAGATTGTTCACTTGATGAAGATTGTTCACTAGATGAAGATTGTTCACTAGATGAAGATTGTTCACTAGATGAAGATTGTTCACTAGATGAAGATTGTTCACTAGATGAAGATTGTTCACTAGATGAAGATTGTTCACTAGATGAAGATTGTTCACTAGATGAAGATTGTTCACTAGATGAAGATTGTTCACTAGATGAAGATTGTTCACTTAATGAAGATTCTTCACTAGATGAAGATTGTTCACTTAATGAAGATTCTTCACTAGATAAAGATTCTTCACTTGAAGAAGATTGTTCACTAGATAAAGATTGTGAAGATAAAGATTGTTCACTAGATGAAGAAGATGAAGATTCTTCACTTGATGAAGATTGTTCACTTGATGAAGATTGTTCACTAGATGACGATTGTTCACTAGATGAAGATTCTTCACTAGATAAAGATTCTTCACTTGATGAAGATGATAATTCTTCACTTGAAGAAGATGAAGATTCTTCACTTGATGAAGATGAAGATTCTTCACTTGATGAACTTGGTGTCAGAACAGTAGTAATCACAACAGTGTTGGGACAATCAGATTCTGAGTTGGTGCATGTAATAGTAGTTGTTCCAGGTTCGCAAGTTTCTTCGGTACAAGTAGTAGTTGTAGTAATAGTATTTGGAGGCGTAGCAGTAATAACAACTGTATTAGTGCAATAAGATTGTGTATTATCACATGGAACTGTTGTTGTTCCTGGAAGACAGCTCTCACCGGTACAAGTAGTGGTAGTTGTTGTTTCACATCCCAGATGGCCATCGCCATAAAACCAAGGTAAATCATCTGCGTGTTCTGACATGTCAGGATATGTCATTTTAACATCTAATTGAGCCTTATCGGGCCCTGTCTGAAGCATCCAAATTTTAACTTTATAATAAGTATTAGCTTCAAAATTGAAGGTTCCAGTATTTGTATTAATATAACTAGTCAAGTTTGCAGATTGAACAGTGGGATTTGTACAACAATCATGCCCAATAGCTAAGTATAAACCGTTGTCTCCAGTAAGAGATATTGAATAAGGACCTGATTGAGGGGCAAAGAAATAACCAGTCAAAAGTAAACCAAAATGATCAAAGTTTTGTTGAACACCGTATAAGTCACCCAAAGTAACTTTATCATTGGTTATTGGCTGTTCGGAATAAAAATTTATTTTTTGAACAGAAGGGTAGACATAATCCGGTGTGACTACATCGAAGTTATTGACTTGTGCCATAATTTGTTCTACTGTTGGTGTTATGGTATATATCACAGCACCATAGTAATTAACATGCAATCCGGGGGTTAAGCTTTCGACTTCACACCCATCTGCATGAATCTTCAGTAAAAACAAAGCAATAATTAAAACTTGAAATACCAAAGGAAATTGCATGGTGATAATTAATTTTCAGGAATTCTTTAGTACTTAAATGCTTCTCAAAAGTAAATGTGTCCTTTTTATTTTAATTTAGTGGACAGCTAACTATGTTCTTTTTTCAGTTAAATTCAGGATAAATTAGGAAATTTCCTGTTTTGTATGAATAGAAATTGAAAAAAAAAAAGAGCCATTTAAATAAAATAAAAAAAACCATTATTAGGGTAGGCTCAAAATCCATACATCAAATCGATATATCATTTGGGGTACAAATAGTCTATAAAAGGTTTGGTTCTTTTTTTGGAAATTGGTTGTTTTCTTAGATTTTTTCGGATAAGGTGGAACTTAGGCTTGATATGGCGATTGAATTTGGAGGAAATTTCACTGAGTTTTGAACTAACTGATCATTTTCCTCTTTGATTTCTAGTGCAATATTTTTCAATTTTAAAAAGAAATAAATGGGTAAAATCCTATTGGCATCTTCAGGCAACTTATGATAATAATCATGAATGAAGTATGATGATTGAAAGGTAAACTTTTAAAAATAACACGGATCTTTACAAGTTGAACACGAGTTCTTTAAAATGAACACGAATCCTCAAACAACAGGCGGGGTTTTCCCAAAGTATATACAATAGATTCATTGTTTAAAAAAGATTCAATATTTGATCAAAATTCTCCTTCATCAGGAAATTCAAAATAAAAACATGGATTTTAGGGGATACTAAAAGGTTTCTTTTTGATCTACATTTAGTCGCGTGTATTTTCCGTGGATCAAACCAAAAAAATATTTTTAAAACGAGGTCTATTCATTAATCTTTTAGGAAATTTATACATTAATTTTATTTTCATAACCAACAATGGTACCAACAATGATACCAACAGAGTGTAATTCGGTTAACGGGTAACTTCGGCATTACAGATGTTTATTTAATTATATCACGTAACAGCTCGGTGTAAATTTTGCATGATAATCAAGACTTGATCATCAGTAATATTTAACACCTTTCTTTCAATTCAATTAGCTCTTAAACAAAAGATAAAACTCAACCCAAATCTAGATTGTTATCATTGACACGGTGTCCTGAAATACTTTCATGTAAAGGAAACATTTGTTGTGAATACATTTTCTTCTTTGTTCCATTGTTTCAAATTTTAAAAAAAAAAAAAAAAAAAAAATAGATAACATTTTTCGTATCACTACTCCTGGATACAAATAGCTCAACGAGAGGGGTGATATTTTCGAAAATAATAAATGCAACCTAGTCATTATTCATCGTACTTCAATAGATACGTGAGCTCTATGATATGATACTATTTAATAACTTTTGACGATTCGGGCTTTCAGTAATTTTGAAAATTATTTGTTTATATAAACTTAGGCTAAACGAGAACAATAACTTTGAATTAGTTCACTCCAATAAATAAATAACACTTTCACCAAATAATAATTAGCCACTGCGCATGAAGGGTGTAACATAACTACCAATCATATCTGCACCTGGCAAACGCGCTTTCTAATAATAGAGGAACCACACAACACAATACAACTAAGTTAGGAAAAATCTTGAACAATGGATTTATCATATCATGTTGTTAGTTAATTCACATTAAAGAGAAATAATAAAAAAAAATTTCACAGCTTCCTGAAGTAATTCTCGGTTTATAAAAAAAAAAAATCTAGAATTGTTAATCACAACATCGGGTTTATTGACCAATTAAGAACACCCGTAGATATCAGGTCAGAATAATGTCACAATATTTTAGTAATTTTTTATATTAGTCCATCTATTTAACAATTGAAAATTTTATTTGACACCCAAGTCTTATATCTATTATCTTAGCATTATGTTTCTATAACTCATTCAAAGTCATATATAGTCAATTTAGCACTGTGATTTTCTGTCTCCGTGGTTATTACATAAGATTTCGGATGATATTATAAGTCCGTCAAATTGCTCTCAAGAATACGTTTGTATTTATCTTCAAATATATTCTATAGAACGATATCATGAACACAGTTTTGAAATTGTTTCACCAGTAATTCACTTGTTGGATTCACAACATGGAACTTACTAGTACTATTTTTAATGGTTCCGAAGGTTAGCTATGGATAAATTAACCAAAAAGCAACTGAAATACATCAAACTCCTATGAGTTATTGGCATCTAATAACATAAGACCATGGTTGCTTCTTTTTAGGTATCTGGGATATTCGTTAGCACTTTCAAACATTTCTTCAGATGAAACTTTGTTGTTGTTGTCACTAGTGCTATTAATCCACCTGCCAAAGGAGGTAAGCAACAAGATGACATTACTACAACCTATGTTACTACTGTTGGAGGTACTGGATCAAGTGGAGATATGAATGGCACTGATGGTTCTTACCTGGGGTCTAACTTAGGTTCTAATTCTGGTGCCAATTCTGGTTCTAGCGGTTCTGGTTCCAACGGCTCTGGTTCCAATGGAAATGGCACGCCTTCAGCCGGTGATTATGAAGGAGAAGCTGCCGTTAGAAAGGTACAGTTAATTGCAGCCGTAATCCCAATTTTTGCTTGGGCCATTTAGGTTAATGGGGATTATTTTAGGATTTATAAATTGTTTTCTTGCTTTTTGCTTTAATGTTCTCATAAATTATTATTAAATATATATATATATCAATAGTAATTACTTAAATATGTCTGATACCGACATTCTTTAAATTAAAATATAACTAAACTATGAACTTGTGACTATTCACTTCCACAGGTTTTTAAGTTTGGTCGTAGGTGCACGCAAAAAAAAATGCTCAATATAAAAATAGTTACTATAGTGGAAACAGCGATTCTTACTTTAGAGGTTAAATAGTACCACCTTAGATTTCCTTTCGCTCCAATTGCCTAAATACTGGAATTTTTTAGCGGACTAAAGATCGCATCTTGTCTGATAAGATAAAATGAAGAATTAGTTGATCTGGAAATATTTCAATGACTGATTTCGAATAAAACTATATACAAAAATACTAGCGATAAATGGACTCACTTTTTAAATGACCATATGGATAAAATAAATCCAACAATTAAAACAAGAGAGGAATAATAAAAGAAAAATAACTTGAATTACTATAAATTTAAACACTTTGAAAAACTCTTTTTTGATAACTTTTGCGACATCTTTCTACTTAAATGTGGATCATAATGATGTTTTAAATTTGCTTTAGAAGCGATAGAATTTTGTCTATTAAGTTGTTCTTTTAAAAATTGTTCATAAACATAACGTCTATGAACATAATTATTTAAGGTAGTATTAGTCTCTGCTATTGGATAAACGGGAGTTGGAGGTGCCTTCCTTTTAATTGGAAACCCAGGGAAAGCATCAAGTAATCTACGTTTCTCTTCAGAAGGAGGATAATACCTTGGTAACGAAAACTTTGTTTCTTTAGTAGGATCAGGAAATCTTATGGATCTCCCCCGTTCAAGTCTATCCCAATTATCAGACACCGTCTTTTTTAACTCATCTAACTCAGTATCTTTAAACAATCTACAGTCAAAGTCTTCACTTATCACTTCAAGAAACTTCATATTTTGCTGAAAAGAAAAACTATCACCTCAGCTTCCAACATCATTTAAATTATTTCTTTTTTAATATGCTTTATATTTTAGATATGTTTAAATAGTATATGATACTATATAAAGGATTTTTTATTTGAAATAAATAGCGTGTGCCTACCGACTTATAGGCTGCGAAATCGGCGCTAACAATCCGGGTAAACCTCAAGCATTAGAAATTCGCATTGAAAAATTTTTAATATTGATCATACCCTACAGAAAATGAGTTGGATTTGGGGTGGAGATAAAGAAAAACAAAGTTTAGGATTCGATCCTCAACAAGTCAGTGACGTATCAAGCTTCTTAACTCAACCAGGAGTTTTGGAATCAAGTAAATTACATCCATTGGCCGGATTAGATAAAGGTATTGAATATTTGGACTTAGAAGAAGATCAAATAAATACCGTTGAAGGTGCCCAAGGTTTAATTCCTTCCAGAAACTGGACAGATGATTTATGTTATGGTACAGGTACCGTGTATTTATTGGGGTTGGGTACCGGTGGATTATATGGATTTAAAGAAGGGTTACAGAATTTGCCAAAAGGAGCATCTCCAAGATTACAATTAAACACCATTTTAAATCATATTACAAAGAGAGGTCCATTTTTAGGTAATTCTGCTGGTGTATTGGCATTGACATATAACTTAATCGATTCCTCGATCGATGCTTTAAGAGGTAAGCATGATGATTTGAATTCAGTCACCGCTGGTGCTTTAGCTGGTGCTTTATTTAGAAGTAGCGCTGGATTGAGACCAATGGGTTATTCTACTGCTTTAATGGCTGGTGCTGCTGGTGCATGGTGTGGAATTAAAAGATTATTACAATAAATAGCATTTAATGATTTTCTTTCTTGTGTATAGGAATGTTGTATAATAAAATACATAAAAAAATATAAATATATCTATAAAACTATGTACATATTGGGTTTAATGGTTTCTTCTTTTTCTTTGGTGGTTGATTGGGTGTTGATGCTGGTCTTTTGAGGAAGGTTTCAAGTTGAGTATAATATTCTTGGGGGATTGGTTCAAGGTCTATTGGCTTATCTTTGGTTTTAAATTGTTCAAGTAAATCATTATCTTTTATGTTTCCTATTACACTTTGCTTCCAATCATTATATTCTTCGGAAGTCATGAACTTATCCTTTTGAAGAATTCTGAATTTGATTTTATTAATAAACTTATTCTCATCATTTTGAATATCTAATGCTAATTTTAACATATCAAAATTATTTTTTAATTTTGCAAATTGTGAATAATATTGTGATTTTGGAGGTAATTGGTTTAATAAAACATATTTAGAATTAGAAGGATGATTATCAAATCTATAACAATAAACCAAGAAATCTTGGATCAATTTATTCCAAACTAATGGGTTTGTGCTGAAAACTGAAGGATTTGATTCTGCAGATTCTGCAATCATGGCACTAATATCATTACCATATTTTTGCTTTAATTCAAGAAGGTTTAAATAACCTTGAATATTCCCATTAATTATAAAACTTATATTATATTTTTTAGTTAATTCGATGATTTCAGGTAAATAATCGTGAATAATTTCTTCTCTGTTTCTCATTTCTCTAGTTCTACAATGAAGAGTTAAATTCTTAATACCAGTTTGACATATTTTTTCAACTAATGTGAGTGTTTCATCTAAATCTTTTAATAGTCTGATCTTACAACTTATTGGCTTCTTATTTGGATTTCCAACTTTTTCAACAAGATTCTTTAATATATCACATAATAAGGTTGAATTTGATAATAATGCAGCACCCATTCCAGAATGGATTGAAAAATTCTTGGGGCATCCACAATTTAAATCTATACCGTCTACATCATTTATAACCTTCAAACCTGCTTCAACAGCTAAAGCTGGATTTGCAGATCCCATTTGGAATATAAGTTTCCCCTTTTCTATTGGTTTATAAGTGTTAAATATGATTTTATTATTAGGATCAATGTACTCTATGGTATTTAACTTGGAGTTTTCTATTCTTTTACAGGTTAAAATTTTCTTATCGACAATTTCTGGTGACCACACAAGATCTGCTCCATACTTCAATGAAAGTAAACGAGTTGGTAACTCACCACTCCTCACCATGGGAGCTAAAACGAGTTTTCCTCTGTAATTAATCATGGTTTAAATGAGTGAAAAATTTCTGAATCATCGCGCAAGTACAGGGAAAAATCCAAATCAATATTGACGAATGCAAGAAGAATTAATTCTGATAGATCAGTTGGAAGACCAATTGATAGATCATCCTGATGCAAACACGAAGCAAGAGATCAATGAGAATGATTTTGATGAAGCATTTCAAAAAAAATTGAATGAGAGAGCCGAACAACTCGCCAGTCAAGGTGACTTATCACCAGATGATGTGGATAATATCGAAGGAAGAAAGTCTATCAACGGCAGTTTCCATTTCCTTGTTAATCGGAATGAATTGGATTATCGATATGAAGATTATGGTGAGCTTCAACAAGAGTTGAGTGAATGGTTTACCTCTAATGATTTAAAGATTATAGACCTAAAACACTTATCCCAAACCTATACAATATCCGAAGATAACGAAGAACTTAAACGCATAAACGAATCTTTTAATGAAATTAAATCCCTTGAAGATTCAAATCATATCAATCATGTATTGTACTATACTTTAGGGAAATATGCATCGTGTCAAAATGCATCTCAACAAATCCATAATATCCGTCATAATATCAAGAACTTACTGACCGTACAAGGGTTTATAGACAAGTTCACCGATTTAATTAAGTTCTTTTTCCATACAACACCCGAAATGCATACAAAAGAAGTGCAGGAAAACTATTTCAAAGTCCTTACTATAATATATTTCTATGTAAATGTTATTATCCAAAGTGATTCTCAAGATATCAATGATTCAACCAGAGAAATTTTGCATCAAGTTGACTTGATGTCGGCTATGGTGGAATTTATGGAAAACTGGAAACTTAAACCAAATGCTGCATTTAGAGTTAGAAACTTAATATTAATCTTATGGAAATTAATTATACTAGAATTTGGTGATTCAAATCATCTTAAATCTTGTGACACATTTTTAGTTGAACATCATAAAATTGAAAATAAAAATACTCCGGGAAAAAAATTAACATGTTCTCCATTAGATTATTTTACATTCAGAGAAGATTTAATGGATAAATACCCACTTTATGAAATGAAAAACGATCTTTATGATTTTAAAGAATTCAAAAAAACTTTGGATCAAGAAACTTCGAGTACTGCAAGTAGTACTTCAAGTACATTAGATGAAAATTATCAACTCTTTATGGCATTAAATTCTCATTCAACTTCACTTTCAAATTATATTGCTAATCCGCGTCCAAATAGAGCTCATACAGCTCAAAGTCAATTACCAGCGCAAACACTTCATATTGCTACACCAGTGCCTTCACCTCCTAGTACACCATCTGATTTCATGTCTGGAGGTGAAAAAATAAGAAAACTGTACCAAGTTAATCAAAGTATTCCATTAATTTATCCTCTGAATGAGGAGAATAATGTCCCATATGCCATTAAAGAAGCTAATGAAATTCTTCAAAATTCAATTTATGATAGTTATCTGAATAAAAGACTTTGGGATGAACGCCAGAAGTTTATGGCTCAAGAAAGAGGGTTTGTTAATGAATATAATCAAGATGGATCCAAAACTACTGATGATGAAATGAATTATGAATTTGAATATGATAAAAAACTCCTAGAAACTTACCCTACTAAATCAGCAGAGATAAAATCAATTTTAAGAGTAGAAACTTTCTATGGTAAAAATCTCGATAAATTAAATTCTCTTGTAAGTATTTTGATTGACACCATTAAAGTTAATAGGAATGATAATGTTAATCTAGAATTTATTGAAAAACAGCTTAATGGGGAAACAAGTTTAATTGATAATAAAAAAATGCTAGATGATGATAAAAAAGCACAAATCCAACAAGTTTTAATGAATCAATTAGAAGTAATTAGTGTTAAAGAAATAACTTCTAAAGCTAGTTCTTCAATATTAATATTATTACTTAAATGGTTTAAAATTAATCATGTTTTAAAATATTATTATTTAACTACTTTAATATTTGATCAGCAAATATGTAATGTTACATTAGATTTTATTACTCAAAGTTTTAATGATGTAAACCTTCAAGAATTTTCAAAAGACAAAGATCCAGAATATGAACGGATTTTATATCAAAATAAATTAATGAATCCGCAAATAAGTCTTCCAAGTCTTGAATTTTTTAATAATTGTTTAAATATACCAACTTCGAATAAAATTGAGCTTGTTAATAAAACTAAGATCAATGATTTACCATCAAAAATTGATGATAACAATGTAAATAAAATAATTATTAAAAAATTTAATAAGAATTTTTGCCATTTAATGGTTAATTTAATTCAAGTTCTTAATAAAGTATTAATTAAAAATTATACTCAAAGAATATTGACATTAAATGAATTAAAACCATCTGAGATATTTAAAATGTTAGTCTTAAATTATTTTACGCCGTCATTATCTATACCAATCTTTAAAATTTTGAAAAAATTAGTACCATATCAAGGTAGAAAATGGCGGTCAACTAATATGGATTTAATTTCTATGATCTATATGAATTGTTCACTTTCATTAAGAGATAATTGGTTAAGTGGTAAAGATTTAGAAAATGATTTTAATAATTCATTTGATCAAGAAATTAGTTTAAGAGGGTTACTTCAATTTTATAATATGAGAAAGTACCTGGAAAAGATGAAATCATTAGGATATGAGATACTGAAGGATATTGAGTTCCCTATGGATGATGAGTTTACATATAATTAGCTAGTTAGGTAATGTATATTAATGAAAGGTTTAAATAATCCGATAATACATGGGGTATGGTGCACCGGTGCCCCATCATTAGTGCGCGGAAAAATCAAATGAAAAAATTTCACTCGACATTGCTCCATCATGGTCAAGTTAACTCAAGTAGACGAAACTACAGCTGCTGAATTCAAAGAAAAATCCGAACAAACCTATTCCGAAAGCGAAAGCGATAGTGAAAGTGAAGTTGAAGATGACTTTGATTACGAAAATGAAACCTTATACGAAAGAATCGTCGCATTAAGAGATATCATTCCACCTAAGCAAAGAATCCAACTTGTAAATGCTGCTGATTCCATCAAATCAACCATTTCTTCTGGTTTAACTAAAGGTGGAAACTTCTTACATGTATTAACTTCATCTGCGTTATTATTAGGGGTTCCATTGGCCTTAGCAATCTTAGCCGAAACTCAATTACAAGAAATGGAAAAAGATCTTGCTTTACAGCAATCAGCTCAAGATGTTTTAACTAGCGGAAATTCTGAAGAAAAGAAATAAGGGGTTTCACTTGTATATATAAAGTAAGAATAAACAAAGTTCAGTAATAAATATCTATCTATAAACTCTCAAGCTTTTTTATGCTTAATTGATAAAGCATAAATATCTAAATAAGTGGTGATATCATTAATGATATCAAGGACAAACATTCCATGGATTCCTAAGGTAACTCCAAAACTTAACCAACTTAATGAATAAACTACATCATATCTATCATATTGGTAAATAGTTATACAGAAAAATGATAATAGTAATTGAGTAATTGGTACAAACATTGGGAATTGAATCATTGGGAATTCTTGGAAAGTTAAATGAGCTAAAATGATTCTACCAACAGTAAATGCCATAGCTAAACCAATAGATAAAGCTAATGGTAAACCAAAATGGTATAAATATTCAGGGTAGAAATAAACTAAAGCAATAATTGAACCATAATAACTAAAAAATGGTACTAATCCATTATAAGCTTCTTTGGTTGCCTCTTTAAATCCTTTTGAATTTTTAACTGTTGGTTTCTTGTAATGCTTACCAACATTAGCAATAGCTTGGGCAATATTAAAGTATAATGAACCAAGACCTAATAAGCAAGCAGCAGCTTTAACATCAAATTCAAATTCAACAGCAATTCCCAAAATTGAAGTATTGATCTTAAATAAAACAAATTTAAAGATCAGTGGTCCAAAGATTCCGGTTAAAAAGTAAACACCGATAATCATTAAAATCCCTTCAACTGGACCTGAAAAATTACTTAAGAATAAGGTATGGGTATGGTAAGTTTCCCAAGTTGAAGCATAAAAATTAGCAATTGAAGCAAATTGAGTTAATAAAAACAATTTACCATAACCTAATTGTAATACAGAAGAGAAAATGATCGAACCTAAGGTGGTGTTAATGGCATCAATAGAATGATCAAATAATTCACCTAATGGACCAGATTGACCAGTATTTCTAGCATGACATCCATCACAACCGTCAAAAGTTTGATACATGAATAATCCGAAGGCATAGAAGAAGTAACACCATCTTGGACTTTCTTCATTTAAATAAGGATCAAAATAAAAGACTGAAGCTAAATTGAATAAAATGAAAAATAACCCGAGCAATGTAATTACATTTGGAGCCATTGTAAGTGGGAAGATTTTAACAAATGAGTTCCACCATTTTTTTAAAACGAGTTGGGAAATGATCGAATGATCTTCAGATGAATATTTATACAACTTTAAGTTGTGTAACTTATCATTAGGAATAAAGTACCCCATTGGTAGTTCGCGATCGATCGGTTAGGATTTGGTTTAAACTGGTGAATTTTGCAATGTGCGATGAAATTTTTCAAGCTCGTGCATCCTGTAGCTACTAGAAAAGTCAGAGAATTATTTTAACCTGAATGGGAAAATTAAAAAAAAAATAGATGCGAGATAGTAGAGATGGGGAAATGATGACTCGAATGGTTTACGAACTGGATAAGCTTCTTATTATCTTAAATGACTTTATTAAAGTGTTGGTGATGGACATGACGTAATTGTAAAGCCGATTTATTAGATGCGGCTACGCCGATGTGGGGCATGGTGTAGCGGCGTATCGGCAGATAATTTAGATAACATACACGATCTCTACACACTTTGTATTCTCATTTACGCTGATTATAGTGTCATATCTACACATATACTATATAATTGTAATTGCATAAGCTACACATTTGTATTTACAACCTGTAATCCAGCAATGTTACAGCCAGTCTATCTACACACATGTAAGCCCACCTGCCAGACCACCTGTCCAACCACCTGTCCTGCCACCAGTGACCACCTGCTCTACCACCTATTGCCGATCCCAATGACTTGCTGATTTGCCGATGCAATGGTCAATCTTATCTCTTAAGGCTGGGCGGAGCATGAGTCGGCCAACGGTAAATACGAGACCCGACTGTTGAAGCCGTTCTGACTAGACAAATCGACCTATCTACTCACTTGAATCCTATATACACCACCACCATCAATTCTTACATACCTCCCTCATATACACCGTTATCTAAAGTACCATTGATCCAATTCTCCTCACCACATCACCTCTGCAATGATACCAAAACCCGTCTAGTCATAGTGTGCATATAAATTTATACAGTTAAACCCTCCTGCATAGTATTTACGACAGTCATCCCCAAACTTACCCAGATATTTTCACTATAAATACAGCAATATATCCTTCTTATTCACCAATGAGCTCAAATATAATGCTAGAAGATTCCAGTTTAGAACACGATCCAAAATCAATTACCAAAGAACCACATTTAAAGCCTGAAATGGTTTTAAAAGATTTTGCAAGAGAATATCCAACCCCAGAACCTAATGGTTATCAAAAATTTATTTCTTCAATGGGGTCAATGTTTGGTACTTGTGGTGTCTTTTGTTGTCTTTGTCAAAATCCTTATCGTGAAGTTGATCAAGGTGATGTTGGTTTAATTCAAACTTTTGGTGCTTTAAGTAGAACTGTTGAACCAGGGTTAGCTTATGTTAATACTTGGTCTGAAAGATTAACTACAGTATCAGTTAAGATCAACATTAGAGAGATCCCAGCACAGAGTTGTTTCACCAGAGATAATGTCAGTGTTATCATTACATCAGTCGTTTATTATAATATAATTGATCCTCAAAAAGCAGTTTTTTCAATTGCCAATATTCATGAGGCTATTGTTGAAAGAACCCAAACCACTTTAAGAGATGTCATAGGTAATAGAGTCTTACAAGATGTTGTTGAAAAACGTGAAGAAATTGCTGTTGCAATTGAACAAGTTATTTCCAAAACCGCTTATGATTGGGGTGTTAATATTGAATCTATTTTAATTAAAGATTTACAATTACCCGAAAAAGTCAAATCTTCATTATCAATGGCTGCTGAAGCTAAAAGAATTGGTGAAGGTAAGATTATTAATGCTAAAGCCGAAGTTGAAAGTGCCAAATTAATGAGAAAAGCCGCTGATATTTTAGCTTCTAAACCAGCTATGCAAATCAGATACTTAGATGCTATGCAAAATATGGCTAAATCTCCAGGTACAAGAGTTATTTTCATGCCTTCAGCCCAAGAAATTGAACGAATGGCTTCGTCTAACGTTCAAGAAGGATCCAATTCGGCCCCAGCTGAAGGTGTTGAACACCAATCTACTGGTTCAGGTACCTTTAATACCCGAAATATTCAAGATACCGTTGCTATTCAAGAAGCAATGAGTTAATGAGATAAAAAGACCCTAATGAAATTAAAAAAAATTGGTTCACGGTTTATGATGCACTTAATTCGGGATGTCGTTGAAAGTATCTTTGTTTGTATGCTTTTAACTCCTCTGTAGTAATTTTTGATTTAATAAATTTAATTATGCTTTCACTTTTCGTTTCCAATGACTTCTCTGGTATCTTTTCATTGGTCAGCAGGTGATTTTCATCTGAAGATCTACCAATTTCATGCTTAAACTCTTCACTCTCAAATACAAAACCATCGAATTGATTGGCTTGTTTGTCAAGTTCCTCTCGTTTAACCACCTTTTTCTCTTCATCTCGTATCCTTTTTGATTCAAGTAACGACCCAATATATTTCAGACGAGGTTTCAGGTCTTGAACTGTCTTGGGTTCAGGCTTAGTGGTATCATTATCGTTATCAAAATCATACTCCACAGTATCTTCAACTTCTACTTGTTGACGCTTTTTTTCAATCTCTTTTTTAAACTTGGTCTGTTCATCCTCTTCCAGATCCAGATCTCCAAACGCCAGGACCATTGGCTTCTTCTGCGGACGGGAATCACCGCCTTTATTCTTTCTCTTTAACGAAATCATCAACAGAGAAAAATACTTGCGCGAAATCTCCGTCTATAAAACTTCTGTTCAGAAATCCCGATTCATGAATAACGGATTTGATTGGCTTAACTTGCCACAATCGTCGATAAATACATCACCAAATAGCGGGACGTCGTCACCAACACCAAATGTTTCTTTTGGAGGATTGGGTCAAAGTAATTTGGGAAGTTCAGATGTGACGTTAAATAATTCCAAACACTTTCAAA
Source organism: Yamadazyma epiphylla (assembly GCA_030571925.1). Lineage (NCBI taxonomy): Eukaryota > Fungi > Ascomycota > Pichiomycetes > Serinales > Debaryomycetaceae > Yamadazyma > Yamadazyma epiphylla. The sequence continues at coordinate 58,649 of JAJLZA010000029.1, read as the reverse complement.
TGAATAATAACCTGGCAGATAATATTCTAACTCATCAACAAATTAATAGAAACATCGATGAAGATTCCATCCCATTATCTTTGGCTACTCAAGATCTTACCCTAGAAGAATCAAGAACATATATCAGATGGTATAGTGATATCCTAGCCCGAACAGGTTCTAGAACCATATCCATGAACGATGTATATAATTTTTTGAATAATTTCAAGATTTCCAAAGAGATTAAAGATGCCATTAATAAAATGTTTCATAAGATATTACATTCAATCAATATAGGAGAGTTTTTTGCATTATTAAGATTAATATCTCATAGTATTAGAGGCGAACCTATTTCACGATTGTTAATTAGAGTTGAAGCTCCAATCCCAAAACCTCCTTCGATTTTAAGTAAAAAAAGAAGTAATGAAGAAGATGAAGAAGATGAACCTATAGATGAACCCCAACAGCCCCAAGAAACTAAACCTTTAGATCTTGATAGTTTTACTCAATTCATGTTAACCGGTCAAAGACCCGAAGAAAAACCCAAAAAGAGAAAGAAAAGTAAATCGGTCAAATTTTCCGATCAGATTGTTACTGGAGTTCATCAATCTTTACGTCCATTATCTCCATTACCTTCACCAAATAACGAACTTGATTATTCTTTACCAATGGATCAATTACTTAATAAAATGAAAATCAATTCCGATGAGGAAGAACAGCAAATTCTTGAAGATATGGAACCACAATTAAACCATTTCCAAAACTTAAATAGTGTAGATACTGCATCAATTGATGGGGTACCAGCATCAATTCATTTGCATCAAGGTAATAGTTCTGAACAGTTACTTAAACCTAATATGACGGGACCAAATCAAATGTCACAATATTTGAATCAAACAAATACGCCGTTGAAGCCTAATATGACTGGACCGTACGATATGATGAGGATGTTTTCACCGGATTCTGGCCAAGCTGCATCACAAGAGCTGATTCAACAACCCCAAGCACAACCTCAACAAATCCAACAGCCCCAAGCACAAACACAACCACATCCACAAGTACATATACATCCTCCAACACAACCAAACCTGGTGGATGCATCGCAATTTCTCCCCGATAATGGTGCCAAAATCTCTCTTCAAACCTTCACCGATCAAATGACCAGCACAGGTGTAAATACTATGGCCAATAGAATAGTCTCCGATGAAAGACCTCTTCCACCCCCACCAGCACCAATTTCAAGACGTAATAGATCATCATCTTCACCTATACCTAATCTGAACTATCAAACACCACCAGTAGTACCACCTCGATCTTCACCATTATCAGCAAAACCAACCCCACCACCCCCACCACCATCTCGGAGAAGAGGTGGTTCAAATTCATTTACATCACCTCCACCTGCATTACCACCAAAGATTCCTCAAGAATCTTCTGTATATTCCAATACTAATTCAAGTGGTAGTACTGCAAATATACTAGATGACTTGAAAGCATTACAAGAAGAAGTAGATAGAATTAGAGACATGACTGGAGGATTCTAATATATAAGCTTAATATATATACGACGATACACTACTTTATAGCTCACTGTAGACAACTTATAGCTCACTGTAGACAACTTATAGCTCACTGTAGACAACTTATAGCTCACTGTTGACAACACTACTCTAAATGTCACTGATGACAGCGTACACCATTTTATAGTCCTCTGCAGACAACATTACTTTATAGGTCACTGCTGTTAAAATTACTTTATAGGTCACCACCCACATTATTTATTACTTTATATCACACTGTAGACAACATAATCCACTTCCCAGTCCACTACCTATCTCATACACCTTCTAAATTAAATCTCATTATCTTACCATAAACGGAATCGTCTTAGGAATTTTGGAACGCAAAGTAAGTAAATAGTGCTTCACTAGCTCAGTAGGTAGAGCGTCAGTCTCATAAGAATTCTTGTGTTATCTGAAGGTCGACAGTTCGAACCTGCCGTGGAGCATTCTTTTTTTGCTCATCATTAATTTTTCACACCGACGCGCACGACCTTGATGCTTATTGTTTACAACGCGCACTTGTATACAATTACTTTGACAAACTATATGCACCCAACCAGATGTTCACTCGAGATATACCTTCTGTAGATACAAACCGACAGAGAAAACACATCATTGATGATGACAATACATTTCTTCCCCCAGCATTAAGTTCATATAGCATAGCATTATTAAATGAAAAATCCAATAAAGAGGTAACCGGCATCTATGAAATTGACTTTCCTAATAACAATAATAACAAGTTAAGAGATAAATTATCTGTTCATTTCAAAGAGAAAGACTCGTTGTTGAAAGAAACACCAAAAGAATTGGCCGGCGAAAGGTCAAACCATAGTTCTTCCCAGCATTTTTCTAATCCTAATAGCGTTAATTTAAGTCAGCATAGTTTACCGGGGACTCAATATACCCAAACGACCTCAAATGAGGATAGTCATAGTTCTAGTTATTCTGGCACAAAATTCCCGTCTGTAAAGAGATTACGGGGCCCTAGAAGATTCGGGAAATCTTTAGGACCTCCTCAAAGAGCCGGTAGTATTACTAGTGAACCAAAGGAAACACCATCACCACTTCATTCGCATGATTTTTCACCTAATTTGAAAGAAAAGATTCCTGTTTATAATGATATAGCGGGTTCTATCGAAGAAAGAATTCAGTATGAGAAACGAGAAACCGAAAGGAAACGTCAAGATCAAATTAAACATGAACTTGAAAAACAGGATTTTGATAGGAAGACCGAATTTGAAATGAAAGAAACTGCCAGACGTGAACTCGAACTTCAAAGGAAAATTGAAGAACAAAAGCGTATAAATGAATATGAAATGTTACGAATTAGAAGAGAAAGGGATGCTTCAAGAGAGCAGGAATTACTTAAGCATACCACTGAAAGAAGGGAATTAGACAGACGAGAATTTGATAGGAAACCATTAGGTGAAGTTTCAAATAATGAATTTAATAGAGAATTTAGAAAACCTAGAGCACCAAGAATATCTGATATTGAAAGAATTGAAGAAAATCGGGATAAATTTAATGATTACAAATCGTTTGATCCTTCAAACAAATACGAATCAAAGTATAATGACCAAAATATGTCTGATGGAAAGTATCCATCTAACATTAAAACTCCTGACAATCTTAAATCTGATCATAGAAAATCATTAGATAAAAACATTGCTTTACCCAAAGCAGTTATTCAATCAATAAATTCTCGGAAACCAGAGAAAGTTATTGAAACTGATGATAATACTCCCAAGAAAACAATCTCTATAAATGGAATTCAATATGAAAGATTGGAATTATTAGGTAGAGGAGGATCTTCAAAAGTTTATAAAGTTAAGTCATTAAGTAATCATAAATTATATGCCATTAAAAAAGTTTCAACAGATCAACTTGATGAATCATGTATTAAAGGATTTAAAGGAGAAATTGAACTTTTAAGTAAACTTAAAGATGATCCAAGAGTTGTTAAATTAATTGATTATGCAATTAGTGAAAAATCGATTTATTTAATAATGGAATGTGGTGAAATTGATTTTGCTCATGTTTTACAAAATAAATTAATTAATGATAAATTAGATATTAATTTTATTAAATATTATGCCATTGAAATATTTAAATGTGTTGGAGCTGTTCATAATGCTGAAATTGTTCATAGTGATCTTAAACCAGCAAATTTTTTATTAGTTAAAGGAATATTAAAGATTATTGATTTTGGAATTGCTAATTCAGTTCCTGATCATACTGCAAATATTTATAGAGAATCTCAAATTGGAACTCCAAATTATATGGCACCAGAAGCTTTAATTGATATTGGACAAACCATTCTGCCAAATAAAGAAGCAAATAAATGGAAAGTTGGTAAACCTTCTGATGTTTGGTCATGTGGATGTATTATTTATCAAATGGTTTATGGTAAACCACCATATGGAATATATCAAGGAAATCAAAGATTAATGGCCATTATGAATCCTCAAGTTAAAATCCAATATCCTTCTAAAGGAGTAGGAAATGTTAGAGTTCCAACAAATTTAATTAATTTGATTCAACATTGTTTAACTAGATCACCAAGTGATAGATGGACAATTGAACAATGTTTAAATAGTGATTTTTTAAAACCAAAAATTGTTAATGAAGTTTATATTAGAGATTTAGTTCATCTGGCAATTAATTTTGGTTATAATAGTAGAAATAATGGAGATGGAATTATTAGTGCTGATGTTTATGATAAATTAGTCGAGACAGTATTAAAACAAATAGATGAGTTAAATGTTGCATAAAAACAAAATAATTAAAGAAAAGTAAATTGTATAATTACATAGACAATATATTTTGTATATAAATTTTAACGACGAGGACCTAATTTTTCTAATACAGCAGGACCTTGTTCAAACCATTCTTCTTTTGAAACCCACATATGATCTTTATCAGCCATGATATTAGCCAATACAGCACCACCAATGAAAACCATATGTTTTCTTCTTGGAGGATCTTCAATTTTAACTTTAAATTTATCTAATCTTGAAGCATCACCATTTAAAACTTTAGTTAACCATAATTGTTTTAATTCTTTTTCTAATCTTGATGGTAAACCAGGATACATTGAAGAACCACCAGATAAAACAATTGCTTTATATAAAGAAGATCTAACATCAACATCAGCAGATTGTATAGTATTAAATAAACATTCACCAACCCCAGGTTGTTCAACATCAACTAAATGAGGTTGAAATAAACATTCTGGAGCTTCAAATCTTTCACTACCGACTTTAATTACTCTACCATCAGGTAATTCATAACTTTCAACCAACGTGGTAGTTTCATTAGCTAATTTACTATCTAACGCTAAATCATACGATACATAACATAATTTTTCTTTAATTTGACGTACAGTCTCAAAATCAGCAGTTCTATTAAATGCATAACCACGACGTAATAATAAATTTATCAAGTTTCTAGTAACATCTCTACCGGCAACATCCAATCTTTTGGTTAAATGGTTTAAAACCACCGATTCATAAACTGGTACAATATGTGTTACCCCATCACCAGAATCAACCACAACACCTGATGATAAACCTTGAGCATAAAGTGCTAAAACAGCTTGAATTGCCACATAAACTCCGCCAAAATTGTATTTTTCAAACATAACTTGACACATAGTTTCTCTATTCTTCAATGGATTCAATGGTGGCTCGGTAAGTAACACTTTCTTACCAGATGTATCAATTTTCATTCTTTCATAAAACGCATAATCCCATAAATGTTCCATATCTTCCCAGTTCTTGATGATCCCGTTTTCCATGGGGTAACTTATTTGTAACATTGATCTGACTTCACTTGCTTCAGCACCACACATAATGTCTTTAATTTCGATATCATTGGGGATAAGGGTGTTTCTTTCTTCCGCTCTTAAGATGGGTCTACCAACGATTGAAGGGAAGGTATGGTCGGGGAAGTTAGTACCAGCCCTTCCTATTTTCACAAAACCGGTACCTTGGTCGAGGACTAGACGTTAGTATATGATGAATTGGGGGGAATGAAGTAGGTTGACGTACCTATTGGAGTTTCACTCATGTTGAATAAAAGGAGCGCGGATGAACGAAGATGGTTGGTGAGCGGTGGGCGGTGCGGGAGGGTTGCGCGGCGGTGCGGGCTGGCGGTGGCTGGCTGGCGGTGACTGGCGGACGGTGAGAGTAGAGGTGGGTAGCGGTAGCGGTAGAGGTAGAGGTAGAGATAGAGGTGCAATTGAATATGTAATTAAAGAGATGAACGTGAAAAACACACAGAAAACAGAAGCACAAGATCACCCCCGTTTATTAACTATACATTATACCTCTTTAACCGGCACCTTCTCAGCAAATGTCAAATATGAAGTATGACTTTTAACCTCCAGTTCAACCCTGGTGACTTGGTTCCAATTGTAATTTTCATCACCTTCTTTTATTCTTTCACCTCTACCAAATGGATTAAACCCTGTTCTTTGGACTTTTCTAGATTCATCATCGTTAATTACACCAACTTTTCTGGTTTCAATTCCTTTAGTACGGTTCGATTGAATGTCTTTTAATCTTTTAACTACATCATTGACATCTCTAACCATTGTCTTTCTTCCTTCCCATCTTCTTCCCGCTACCTCAACCATTTCTATATTTATCCACCCATTTTCTTGTAAGGCCTCAACAGTCTTGGTAACTTGGTCCATACATGGGGAAAAACAGCATACTCTTAGCACTTTATTTGAAGATTTGACTCTTTCAAGATGTGGAATTGCAGTCCAAGGTGAAGGAAGATCGAGGAAAACCGCTTCAGCGTTGATAGTTGTACCTTCAATATCAAATCCATTTTCACACACATCTTTATGAGTAATGATGGTATTAGCATCGATACCATGATGTTCAATTTCCTTTTTGGCTTCTAAATATCTTGGTTCGTGGAATTCATACGTGAAAAGCTTACCATTTTTACCAACAGTACGAGCAAATGAATGGGTAAAAGACCCCAGCCCAGTACCTGCTTCAATGACTGTAGATCCAGCAGTTACTCCCATTCTTTGAATGATATACGAGGCATCGGGAGTATAAACAATCTGGGTTCTATGAGGCAACGAAATGGTCCATAATTCTGGAGTTGGATGAAGAAGATGAATGAATCCATACCCATTAGCACCACCTATTTGATCTCCATATCTTTTACCAATCATATCGTCATGCTTGAAATGTCCATATCTGGTGTTGAAAATTTTCCCTTTGGTGACATTGAACGGCTTGATGTCATTTCTACTGACAAATGCTAAAACCAAGTCTCCTTCGTCTATATAGTCTTTATATTGGTAGAAGGACATGAGATGAGATGCGACTGAAAATTTCGCAGCCAACTTTGGAGATAATCTGCTGCCAGACATGGACCAAAAATTTCACCGTTTTTTTTGACACCAAAATAAATTTGGTTCAATGTGTTTGAAATACCTTCTATAACACACTCCAATTACCATCTCCAAACCCCAGAAACATTTTTTTTTGTCCGTTCAATTCCTCCCACTATCAGGCTGCCAGTCGTGTCCCGTTCAGCGCGCAAAAGTTTTCCAATATTCTTCCCTCCAACGAACATGTCTAGCACTACATCTAAAGATGGGTCCAATGTAGAGGACTTATACTTAGAGAATTATGCATTCACCACAGCTGCAGCCCTCGTAGGTTCAGTAGATAGAAAAGTCTTTGTCACCTTAAGAGACGGAAAAATCTTATTTGGGGTTTTAAGAACCTTTGACCAATTTGCCAATTTAGTCGTCCAAGATACCATAGAAAGAATATACCTTCGTGCTGATGAAAATAGTGAACCCGATAGATTCGGAGAAATATATAGAGGAGTATACATGATCAGAGGAGAAAATGTGGTGATGATGGGAGAAGTTGACATTGATAATGAAGATGATCATTTAGAGACTTTACAACAAATTCCTTTTGATGTTGCCGAAAGAGAGTATAAAGCTTATATAAAAGAAAGAGCAAAAGCCCAAAAACAAAAGAGCAAAAAATTTTTATCAAAAGGACTTATTAATGAAGTTATGAGATCGGAGTTATATTGATAATTATGTACTATAGATATATATCCCATCACAATTTTTGTAGTCTCTTGTAATTTTCGTCATATTGTTCGAAGAACTTGTTGACACTGGCGAATTTTTTATACTCTGAACGGCCCAATTGATTTAAATGGGCTTCATCTGGTCCATCGGCAATTCTTAAGGTTCTAGCATGTGCATACATGGTAGCTAAAGGAGTATCTTGACTAACACCTTCAGCTCCATACATTTGAATACACCAGTCTAAGACTTTTAAGATAGTTCTAGGGGTTTCAATTTTGGCCATAGCGATTTCTCTAATTGAATTTTTAGCACCAGCAATATCGATTTTATGGGCGGCATTTAATACCAATAATCGACATTTTTGAATATCAATTTTGAATTGGGCAAATGAATTAATGAAACTTTCTCTTTGGTTCATTGGCTTACCAAAAATAATTCTTTCATTGGCTCTTTGAGTAACTTTTAAAAGAGCATATTCTCCAACACCAATTAATCTCATACAATGATGAATTCTACCAGGACCTAATCTCAGTTGAATGATTTCAAAACCTCTACCTTCTGCAGATAAAATAGAATTTGGCATATCTTCAGCTGGAACTTCATAATTTTCAAATTCAATTTCAAAATGTCCATGTGGAGCATCATCATATCCAAAAACAGATAAAGGTCTAATCAAACGAGCTTTACCAGAAGCCAACGCTTTCTTTGCATCCAAAACCAAAACACTATGGTTTCTATAAGCAACTTTCCTATTATCGCCAGTTTTACACATGATTAACCAAACATCACATCTTGGATCACCAGCACCACTAGCAAACCATTTGATCCCATTGATGACATAATTGCCCTTATCATTTAACTTAGCAGAACAAGAGATATTAAGAGCATTTGATGATGACGTACCCTTTTCAGTCATCAAAAAGGCAGATCTAATGTCTCCATTCAATAATGGTTTCAACCATTTCTCTTTATGGTACGGGTTCCCGAATTTGGCTAAAATCTCCATATTCCCAGTATCAGGAGCAGAAGTGTTTGTGGCCTCTGGTGCAATAAAAGATCTACCCAAATATTGGGCCATTAACCCATACTCCAAATTAGTATACCCAGAACCTTCTAAATAATGCTTCGACAAAAACATATTCCAAAGCCCCAACTCTTTTGCTTTGGCTTTCAACTTTTTTGTGATCTCAGGAGTTTGTTTCCATCTTTTTGAAGGATCCTTTTGGATTTGACTGAAGTAGATATTATCGGCAGGAAGACAGAATTGTTCAACAAAATCTTTTGTCTTTTGGATGGCTTCGAGGCCTTTTGGCGAGAGCTTATCGAGGAAAATAGCAGGAATATCGTCTTTAACTGACATATCAATTGAAATTATACAGCAGTGGAAAAAGAGGAGTCGGCAATTACACTAATTCACAGTTTTATCCATCGGTAATAATCTGCTCCCCACAAGAGGTGCTTTGGCATTTGGCCTCGGTACACGACGAATCGGCACCAGAAACCCCAAAGTGCACCCGTGCACCAGAAAATCTATCGCCCGCAGAAAATCTATCGTCGCACAAATCTATCGCCGCTAAGTTCGCGCTTGGTTAACTCTCTTGATACAAGTCACCGCCAGCGATCTATCGTCACACCAACAAAGTCCTTCAGATCACCAGTTTCAACGCATAGCTCGCCATGGAATTCCAATCAGATATCCCCAGAATCCCCGATTACGCCCTCTCGGAAAAACAGTTCCTTTTAAACGGCCCTTGCCACCGTGATCAAATCTTCTCCGAGTTAATTGACTCCATAAAAGCTAACAATTTGGCGCCTTATTATAAATATCTCAGCAAAGAATACAGCGATTTTCCCTACGAACAAGCCGTTTACGACGAATTGGCCGCCAAAAACGATAAAGAAATCGCGGACTTAAAGGCTAAGGTTAAAGAGGCAGAAGGTGAAGAAGAAACAGAGCTTGATGCCTTGACCTGTAACATCAAATTGGCCGAATATTACACGGCCATAATCGACAAAGAAAACGCTGTTGAAACGTATAAAAAAGCTCTTGAATTGTCCCCTAGCACCGGGTCTAAAATCGATATATTGTTAGCATTGACCAGATTAGAGTTCTTTTTTAACGACTTGAACGGAGCCTCTAAGTACTTGGACCAAGTCAAAGCCATTAGTGACAAAGGAGGTGATTGGGAACGTCGTAACCGGTTCAAAACTTATAATGGTATCTATTTGATGGCTACCAGAAAGTTTGAAGAAGCATCCAAATTATTAATTGATAGTTTGGCAACTTTTACGTCTACTGAATTGTGTAGTTATCAACAGATTGCACAATATGCCATTGTTACTGGAATTCTCTCATTGGATAGGGTTGATTTAAAAAACAAAATCATTGATTCGCCCGAAATCTTATCGATTTATTCATCAGCTGAAGAATTAGAACCATTAATAAACTTAACCAATTCTCTTTATACTTGTCAATATAACTATTTCTTTGAATATTTATTACAAACAAGTGATAAATTGTTGGTACCAAACAAATATTTACATAAACATCTGAGTTATTTTATGAGAGAATTAAGATGTAAAGCTTATAGTCAATTATTAGAAAGTTATAAATCTTTATCTTTAAAATCAATGGCTCAAGCGTTTAATATATCTGAAGACTTTTTAGATGAAGATTTATGTAAATTTATTCCAAATAAAAAATTAAATTGTACAATTGATAAGGTTAATGGAATTATTGAAACCAATAGACCTGATAATAAAAATAGTCAATATCATTTATTAATAAAACAAGGGGACAATTTATTAACTAAATTACAAAAATATGGTGCTGCTGTTAAATTAAGTGGAGCTGAAAGAGTTGCTTAATAGATGAAATAAGTATTTAATGTACAATGGAATAATTCATTAGCCGTTGAATCACCTCTATTACTTAAACGGTAATTAGATACCGGTCATTCGGCCCCGAGTGGTGGATTCCCGAATGATGTTAAGTTATTCTGCTTCAGCAATTGTTGCAACAATTACCTCATCGTTTGCATAACCCCCACGAAATTCCCCACCAATTGTCTCGAACTTCGAATGTTGGTCAGCCAGGAATCCTAACTTTTTTATTAATACAATATGGTTTTAATTGTTTTCATACCCCGTTTACCCCACATTTAACGTAATAAAGACTCTATTCTGTCCTGTCACTATACAACTTTCTTGGTTCTTGGCTGTTGATGAATAATTTTTCGGGCTTAATTATCGGAGGCCGGTACCTATGGTTATGAAGCACGTACTTTCTTGCCCCATATTAAATGAAACAATAACCATGCAACAAATTACTAACAATGTACAAATTAATAAACCATTAATAAATCGGAGGTTGAATCTCCCGCTATTCTATGTACCGAAATAATGGACTGAGTTTCCGTTTTCTCTATATAAGCAACTGTAACCTCTCTCTTTTTTCCATTACAAAAAACTATCAAGAGATGTTTAAACCAACGGTTTTATTATTCATTGGTTTGGTTTTAGCTCAATCGGACTCTGCCGAATATACTTTTACCTATAAACAAAATGATAAACCAAGATATGCGAAAGCCGTAGATACAAACGGTGCAACCGCTACATATGCACCTCCATACTCGGAATTATCACACTTACATGATGATGTTCCTACTACTACTTATGGATCTTGGAGACCAGATGAAACCAATCCATATACTGATACAGAAGATCCATATGGTCAACATGCTTGGTACCAAATGTGGGAAAATGCTGGTATTCAAAACTTTACTGATACCGCTTTATATCATGATACTGTTGAACCAACTCCAGTTCCAACTGAAAGCTTGGTTTTACCTCCAAAAGATCCTTTTGCTTTCAATCTTGAAAACTACACTTTCCCAGAAGGATTTATGTTCGGTGTTGCTGGATCAGCCGCTCAAATTGAAGGTGCAATTGCTGAACATGGTAGAACCCCATCTATTCAAGAAGTCTTAATTAACGATACCAGACCAAGAGATTACATTACCAACGAAAACTACTACCTCTATAAACAAGATATTGCCAGAATTGCTGCTATGGGTGCTGAATACTATTCATTCACCATCCCATGGACCAGAATTTTACCTTTTGTCTTACCTGGTACACCAGTTAATCAAGAAGGTATTGACCATTATGACGATTTAATTAATACTTGTATTGAATATGGTGTTAAACCAGTTGTTACTTTGACTCATTTTGATAGTCCTTTAATGTTTAATGGTGGTAAACCGGTCATTGGTAATTACCCATTCCGTAATTATGGTGGTTACGATAACGAAACTTTCGTTGATGCTTTCGTTAACTATGGTAAGATTGTTTTAACCCATTATGCTGATAGAGTTCCTGTTTGGATTGGATTTAATGAACCTTACTTATATGCTGGTAATGCTTTAAGTATCAAAAATGTTGTTCTCAGTACCGCTAGACTTCATAGATTTTACCACGATGAATTAAAAGGTAGTGGTCAATTTGGTATTAAATTTAACGATAACTTTGGTGTTCCAAAAGACCCAAGTAATCCAGATCATGTCAAGACTGCTGAAAGATTCCAAGAATTCCAACTTGGATCATTCAGTAATCCTTTATTCTTAGGTAAAGATTACCCAGAATCATTCCTCAACACTTTTACTAATGATACTAGCTACCACTTTACTCCAGAAGAATTAGAAGAAGTTTCATTTAGATGTGATTTCTTAGGTATTGATCCATATACTTACACAGTTGTTACCCCACCAGAAGAAGGTATTGAGGCATGTCAAGCTAATGCTAGCCATCCATTATGGCCTCTCTGTGCTAACGAAACTCAAGTTAGAGAAGACGGATGGAAAATGGGTTATAAATCACAATCATACGTTTACATTACTCCAGTTGAGTTCCGTGAATACTTAAACTATTTGTTCTATACTTTCAAACATCCAGTTCTTATTGGAGAATTTGGATTCCCAGAATGGAGAGAATCTCAAAAAGCTTTAGGAGATCAAGTTTACGATTTAGCTAGATCAATCTATTACAGAAGTTTCTTAGATGCCGTCTTAAAAGCCATCAACGAAGATGGTGTTGATGTTATGGGTGCATTTGCCTGGTCATTTGCTGATAATTGGGAATTTGGAGACTACGAACAACAATTTGGTATCCAAGTCGTTAATAGAACTACCCAAGAAAGATACTTTAAAAAGAGTTTCTTCGACTTTATGCTGTTCTGCCAAGAGTACGCTGCTTAGAAATATATACAAAATGCTATTTAGTTGAATATAAGCTTTAAAACTATTATGCACTAAATAATGAGCTACATGGTTTTAAACCGCTACGGAATTATTAATCTAATATGTACAGGAAAATAAAGCCTTGACTCCGCTTTTTTATAAAGCGGAGCAAAGTTTAACAAAGCCCAGATTAATTAAGGCTTAGTTAGGTAGGATCTCGGCCAATAATGTAACATGTTTCATGTTCCAAAAAGAGAAGAATTACTGAGTTTACGGAAAAGCGTTATTGTCGGAACAATTTAGGAGAACTGCAGCCGTCAGTCGCCTGATGAAACTGCCCACTCCAGATTGTTGGTTGGGGTCATGAAAATGGGGTTTCCATCCAACCCAATACATACTATACATAATATATATCTCATTCTGCAAAATAGCTTAATAACTCTATCGGCCATCAACAATAGTGTTGTATTATTCCGGTCGATGGTTTTTTATTCGGGCCGTAATTGTCGGAAAATCAATATGGCGGTTATGTGCACTCGCTTGCCCCATATTTCTCAAATGCCAACCTCGAGGTAAGACTAAAGGTATATAATGCCTCTTTCGCTTAAAAATTTTTTTAACCTGAAAATGTTCAAACTTTCGGTACTTTCATTGATTTGTTTGGCTATAGCCCAACCAGTCTCTAACGAACATGACTCTTTCCAAGGCTTTACATTTAAACAAAACGATGCTCCAAGATATGCGAAGTCTTTAGATAAGAATGCTGCAACCGCTACTTATGCTGCACCATACTCAGAATTATCACATTTACACGAAAATGTGCCAACCACTACTTATGGATCTTGGAGACCAGATGAAACCAATCCATATACTGATGTTGACGATCCATATGGTCAACATGCTTGGTATGAAATGTGGGAAAATGCCGGTATTCAAAACTTTACTGATACCGCTTTATACCATACTACCGTTGAACCAACCCCAATTCCAACTGAAAGTTTAGTTTTACCACCAAAAGACCCTTTTGTCTTTAATGTTGAAAATTATACTTTCCCAAAAGATTTCGTTTTTGGTGTTGCGGGTTCAGCTGCTCAAATTGAAGGTGCTATTGCTGAAGAAGGTAGAACTCCTACCATTCAAGAAATTCTTGTTCCTGCTAATTATCCAAGTAATTATGTTACTAACGAAAATTACTACCTCTATAAACAAGATATTGCCAGAATTGCTGCTATGGGTGCTGAATACTATTCATTCAGTATTCCATGGACCAGAATCTTACCTTTTGTTTTACCTGGTACTCCAATTAACAAACAAGGAATTGACCATTATGAAGATTTAATTAATACTTGTATTGAATATGGAGTTAAGCCAGTCGTTACTTTGACTCATTTTGATTCTCCAATCATGATGAACGGTGATAATCCAATTAACGGTGATTATGATTTTTTGGCTTATGGTGGTTATGCTAATGAAAGTTTCGTTGAAGCATTTGTTAACTACGGTAAAATCGTCATGACTCATTTTGCTGACAGAGTCCCAATTTGGTTTGGATTTAATGAACCTTTTGCCTTTGCTGGTACCCCATTAGGTCTTAAAAATGTTATCCTTGCAACCGCAAAACTTCATAAATTTTATCATGAAGAAATTAAAGGTAAAGGTACTGTCGGTATTAAATATAACGATAACTTTGGTATTCCAAAAGATCCAAACAACCCAGCAGATGTCGAAGCTGCTAACAGATTCCAAGAATTCCAAATTGCATCTTTTAGTAATCCATTGTTCTTAGGTAAAGATTACCCAGAATCTTATCTTAATACCTTCACCAATGATACCAGCTACCACTTTACCCCAGAAGAATTAAAAGAAGTTACTGGTGGTTGTGATTTCTTAGGTTTCGACCCATATACCTATACCGTTATTATTGCACCAGAAGACGGTATTGATGCTTGTCAATCCAACTCAAGTCACCCATTATACCCAATGTGTGCCAACCAAACTCAAGTCAGAGAAGATGGATGGAAAATGGGTTACAGATCCCAATCATACGTTTACATTACTCCATTTGAGTTCCGTCAATACTTAAACTACTTATACCACACCTTCAAACACCCACTTCTTATTGGAGAATTTGGATTCCCAGAATGGAGAGAATCTGAAAAAGAATTAGGTGATCAACTTTATGATATGAATAGATCAATCTACTACAGAAGTTTCTTAGATGCTATGTTGAAAGCTATTCACGAAGATGGTGTTGATGTTATGGGTGCATTTGCTTGGTCATTTGCTGATAATTGGGAATTTGGAGACTACGAACAACAATTCGGTATTCAAGTTGTCAATAGAACTACCCAAGAAAGATACTTTAAAAAGAGTTTCTTCGACTTTGTCCTGTTTATTCAAGACAACAGAGCTTAGATCAATTGAAAATACGTAAAATTTCTTATATAGGACAATATAAATAAGACAGCAGAAAGAGTGCCGATCGTAAGAACGCATGATAATAACGTAATAGATATTATAAGGGCAAGAAAGCGCACATAAGTACTGTAAAATGTGGATATCCGAATTTTGTCGGATATCTCTGAGGCCCGCTTAAAACACATGCAAGATTTATGCATCGCTAATCATTTTTAGATCGCTACGGATTAACTTAAAAATAATGTACAGGATACTACAGGATACTGTAAATCCACGTTTAACCGTTGAAAACGGATTTATTAAAGCTATGGTCAAATAAGCATAAGAGAACCGGCGATAAGAGAGGCTTATCTTTTAATTAATTAGGTAACGTGGGTAGTTGCAATAAAGAGATCTCGGAACAGAAGTTTTGAGGCGCCTGTCGCCCTAAAAATGTTTCTCCTCAATATCAGGCCCCCATTATATGCTTTCATATAGATACTATAGAAACAGTTTATATACAGTAAATACAATGCTTAGAAGCCAAATTAACATTATAAAGATAGAGTTGCACCGTTAAGGACAATGGCTACAAATTGTGTAATAATGATTCGAAATATCTCGTAGAGGTTACGGGCACGTTTTTGCTCCATATTTAAGTAACAAATTAGCCAAATTGAAACAGTATATGCATGCTATTAGACTGTTGCATTATTTCACCGTTGTAATATACCGGAACTATTGAACAAATTCGTAATATATAATGTGATCCGCCGACTATTTTTTTGCAACTTAAAATGCTTAAACCATCAATTATATTCTTTTTTAGTTTGGCTTTAGCTCAAACAGAGTCAACAGAATATGGTTACTTTACATTTAAGCCAAATGATACCCCAATATATGCAAAATCAGTAGATAAAAATGCTGCTACTACTACATACGCTGCTCCATACTCAGAATTATCACACTTACATGATGATGTTCCTACTACTACATATGGATCTTGGAGACCAGATGAAACAAATCCATATACTGATACAGAAGATCCATATGGTCAACATGCTTGGTACCAAATGTGGGAAAATGCTGGTATTCAAAACTTTACTGATACCGCTTTGTATCACTCAACTGTTGAACCAACCCCAGTTCCAACTGAAAGCTTGGTTTTACCACCAAAAGATGCTTTTGTCTTTAATGTTGAAAATTACACTTTTCCAAAAGATTTCATTTTTGGTGTTGCTGGCTCTGCTGCTCAAATTGAAGGTGCTATAGCAGAGGAAGGTAGGTCCCCTACTATTCAAGAGATCATAATCACCAATGACGAGCCCAAAAACTATATTACCAACGAGAATTATTATCTTTATAAGCAAGATATTGCCAGAATTGCTGCTATGGGTGCTGAATATTATTCATTTAGTATTCCATGGACCAGAATTTTACCTTTTGTCTTACCTGGTACACCAGTTAACCAAGAAGGTATCGACCATTATGACGATTTAATTAATACTTGTATTCAATATGGTATTAAACCGGTAGTTACATTGACACACTTTGATACACCGTTGATGTTGATGGGTGATAATCCGATTATGGGAGACTATGACTTCTCAGCTTATGGAGGTTATGGTAATGAAAGTTTTGTTGAAGCATTTGTTAACTATGGTAAGATTGTTATGACTCACTTTGCTGACAGAGTCCCAATCTGGGTTGGATTTAACCAACCATTTTCATTTGCTGGTACCCCATTAAGTATTAAGCATGCTATACTTGCAACAGCAAAACTTCATAAATTTTATCACGAAGAAATTAAAGGTTGTGGTAAATTTGGTAATAAATTCAGTGACAACTTTGGTATTCCAAAAGATCCAAACAACCCAGCAGATGTTCAAGCAGCTAATAGATTCCAAGAATTTCAGCTTGGTTCCTTTGGTAACCCTTTATTCTTAGGTAAAGATTATCCAGATTCTTATCTCAATACTTTTACCAACGATACAAGTTACCATTTCACTGCAGAAGAATTAAAAGAAGTTGCAGGCGGTAGTGATTTCTTTGGTATTGATCCTTATTATTATAATATAATCACTGCACCAGAAGATGGTATCGAAGCATGTCAATCTAACTCTAGCCATCCTTTATACCCAATGTGTGCCAACCAAACGCAAGTCAGAGAAGATGGATGGAAAATTGGTTACAGATCCCAGACACGCTTCTATATTACTCCATTTGCATTCCGTGAATACTTAAACTACTTATACAGTACATTCAAGTATCCAATTATCATTGGGGAATTCGGATTCCCAGAATGGAAAGAGTCTGAAAAAGAATTAGGAGATCAAGTCTACGATTTAGCTAGATCTATTTATTACAGAAGTTATTTAGATAATATTTTGAAGGCTATTCACGAAGATGGGGTTGATGTTATTGGTGCATTTGCCTGGTCATTTGCAGATAATTGGGAATTCGGTGACTACGAACTGCAATTTGGTCTTCAAGTTGTTAACAGAACCACCCAAGAAAGACACTTTAAAAAGAGTTTTTTCGATTTCGTTAGTTTTTTTCAAGAGAACAAAGCTTAGTTACGTTTTAGTTTAAATATACAATATGCAAGTTAAAAAAATAAGTTACTCAATAGTGGCTGCAAAAAAAATAGTGAAGGAAGCGAGGTTCGAACTCGCGCGGACAACTGTCCAACAGATCTTAAGTCTGCCGCCTTAGACCACTCGGCCATCCCTCCAACTGTTGTACTTAAATAGGCGGTTCCTACAAATCACCTGCAAAGCCCATCAAACTAATTATCCAACATACTATAAAATCACCTGAAAACGCTTAAAAAATGCAGAATTTCAACCCAATAACCCCCCAAAAACAATCATGCAAGAAATTCCCCAACTTAAACCGCCTTTTATCACGCCACCAGACCTATTTTCATAAGATCATGTCATTTTGCTTGCGATGAGCATTTTCACATGCATCTCATTGCATCAGATAAAAAGGTAGGCTGATAACAATTTCAGATAGCCATGTCTGTTCAAGCGTTAAGAATGCCTCAAGAGCAGCATATTTTTCATAAAATCAATAATGAAGATTTCGAATTAATAAGTTTATATGTTATCGTCGACGGACACGATGAAATCATCGAAATCTCCAGCGATATGCAAAACCCACCAAGTGAAATAATTTTCAGAATTCCCGAACACGCAACATACCATCTACACTTTAAATTCAGAGTGCTTAAAAGAAGCTACAGTAAGGTTTACTACGACCAAACCATCAAGAAGGGAGGAATGCCTATGAAGGCCAGAAAAGAGTTTTTTGGCGAAGAATTCCACCCCAATGACGATAATAATCCGGCCCATGTAGTTAGACTACCACCAGATACTGTGCCCGGAGGAATGCTTTTTAGAGGGTCGTATCCAGCCGAAAGTACGATTTACGAAGGTAAAGAACCGATTTTCAAGTTACACTGGACGGTCCAATTAGTTAAGAAATCAGAAAAACCAAGTTTTGTTCATAAATAGCCACCTAATGATTAGTTTAATATACACCTTTATCGTGAGCCATTGGCTATTTTTCGCAACCATTATCACCAGCGGGCCGCACACGACCTCTACACACGACCTCTAGAGCACGACCAGTTGGCATCAGGAACCGAATTCGCTCCTTAGTCATGACTTCTCCCAAGAGACGGATGGAAAAAGATGTAATGGATCTTATGATGAGTGATCATAAGGTCGAGCTTATTAATGATAGTATCCAACAGATGTTTGTTATATTTAAAGGCCCTAAAGATACGCCTTATGAGGGTGGATTATGGAAGGTTAGGGTCGAGCTACCTGATCAATACCCTATTAAATCTCCCTCTATTGGGTTTACAAATCGAATTTATCACCCAAATATTGATGAAACCTCAGGCTCGGTTTGTTTGGACGTGATAAATCAAACTTGGAGCCCGATGTTTGGCTTACTTAATGTGTTTGAAAATTTCCTACCACACTTATTACGGTATGCTAACCCCAGTGACCCATTAAATACGGAGGCATCAAATTTGATGACAAAAGATGAAAAGTTGTATGCTGAGAAGGTGAGGGAGTATGTGAAGATGTTTGCTAGTAGCATTGATGTGGATAATGTGGATGAAGAGGATGGGGACGAGGAGGACGATGATGATGAGCTTAGCGATGTGGGCAGTTTGTCTAGTGATGATGTTGCGGGCGACATGGAGATGTAGGTGGGATGAGGTGGGTGGCTGGGCTGAGGTGGGGTGGTAGAGCGGCTAGAGGTTGGGATGGGGAGGGCTGGGGGAGGGCTAGAGGTTGGGGTAGCTGGAGGAATCAGAGGGCAGGTAAGAGCTGTAGGATGGTGACTCACATAGTCGGGCATAGTAATGCATAGGCAGCCAGGTCCATACGGTCATACGATTGCATAGGGCAGCCGGTCCATACGGGCATACCAATGCATAGGCAGCCAGGTCCATACGGTCATACCAATGCATAGGCACCCAGCTCAACTGGCATACCCAACTGGCACACCCAACTGGCACCCTCACAGGCACTCCCTTCCAACAGAGCATATATGAATCGTACATGAATTAATTGAATATATTATATCTACGTAGATCTACCTATCTCTTATCTCGTGCACTAATAGCTCTCCTGTAACCGGTGCTCTGATATCATTCACTTGTCATGTCGTACCACATTCACTTGTCATGCTGTACCACCTTGGTCGGTGGTCGTACTACTCGGCCTAGCTGACCGTACTACCCTGGCTGTCACGGCAGATTTCTGTTCCAGATCTGGCTTCTCTTTACGGCTAAACGATTTAGTCGCTCCGGTACTGCTAAGCGAAAAGATGATAATTTGCAGCCTTTGGAAGTTGTTTGAGTAGCCATTTTAGATATTTAGAGCTATCCTGAGTCTAAATGCCTATATGTACTAGAGATTTATAGAGGTATTTATAGTTTATAGGGGACAGCTCATGCGGTCATAAGAACCTTTTGGAACTCTCGACACCATCCTAATCGGGTAAGTAATAATATTCTTTAGTATTCTTTGCCACAGTGGTCCATGGCGGGGCGTATTAGGGGCCGCATGTTAGATAAGCGGGGCGATAAGGGTTCTATTTGGTTCGATGGTCTGAGGGGTTAGATGTTGGGTGGTTAGGTTAGTGGCTGATCTTGGGCGGTTGGTCTCGGGCGGTTCGCTTACCGCAGGTCGGTTGGCTGAGTGCTGATGCTTCTGGCTGTCGCTGCATTCTCTATACAACTTCCACTTGTTTCCACTAAACCTTATCGTACTACTATTAAACTTGATCTAGTCTGCTAGTTGGATCTACTCCACTAGTTCCCAATCCACCCCTGATCTACTCGACGGTTCAAACACTTCCTAATCCTATAGTTAATTCCATCTGTAATTTGGCTAGGGCCAGTGTCGTTCTCGCACCACCGCACCACCGCGCCACCACCGCACCGCACCACCGCAAAATGGCTGCAAACGCGGGATCTCACCTCCATTAAACTTCGTTGCTTAAACTTTTCAGCAATGAATTCCTTGCTTACATCTTCAATTAAGTCCCGTCTGTTTACGAGATCCCTCTCAAGCTCTCATAAAGTCATCGCCTCCTTAAGAAACCCCGATTTGTTCCAAACTCAAGGTTATATCAACGGAAAATGGGTCAATAGTAGCTCAAATGACTCTTTTGATGTGACAAATCCTTCAAATTTCCCCCAAAAAGAGTCTTTTTTGGGCAATGTTCAATCAATGTCTTCTAAAGACTTCAATGATGCTGTTGGCTATGCACATGACGCTTTTGGTGCCTTCAAAAAGACTTCTGCTACCGATAGAGCAGATTTATTAAGAAACCTTTACGAATTGATGATGTATAACCAAGACGATCTTGCTAAAATCATCGTTTTGGAGAACGGTAAACCTTATGCCGATGCTTTGGGTGAGGTGAAATATGCGGCGTCGTTTTTCAAGTGGTTTGCTGATGTAGCTACGACTTCTACTGGTAATTTAATACCCTCTGCTCTGACTCTGAAGCGTATCGTTTCTTTCAAACAACCAATTGGTGTTTGTGGTGTTTTAACTCCTTGGAATTTCCCTGCTGCAATGATAACCCGGAAAGTGGGTGCTTATGTTGCAGCTGGATGTACTGGGGTTATTAAACCTGCCTCTGAAACTCCATTTTCTGCTTTAGCCTTGGCTCATTTACAAGAACTTGCTGGGTTTCCTGAAGGTGTCATCAATGTTTTACCTTCTAGTGATGCTGCTAGTTCTGGTAAGCTTTTATGTGAACATCCAAAAGTAAAGAAAATTTCATTTACTGGGTCCACTAATGTAGGTAAAATCTTGATGTCACAATCGAGTTCAACGTTAAAGAAACTTTCGTTTGAGCTTGGTGGGAATGCTCCATTTATTGTGTTTGATGATGCTGTAGTGGATGAAGCTGTTGATGGTGCAATTGCTTCTAAATTCAGATCCAGTGGTCAAACATGTATTTGTGCCAACGTTTTATACGTTCATGAAGATGTTCATGATGAATTTGTTGAAAAATTTGTTAACAAGTTGGAAAAAACCGTCAAATTAGGTGATGGATTGCAAAAAGGAACAACGCATGGACCAGTAATTCATGATAGAAGCTTCAAAAAAGTCAGACAACACATTGAAGATGCTACCAGTAAAGGTGCAACTGTTGTTTATGGAGGTAATCCAAGACCAGATATCGGAGTTAATTATCATGAGTTAACAGTATTAACCAACGTAACCACCGATATGCTTATCACTAAAGAAGAAACTTTTGGACCTGTTTGCCCTATTGTCAAATTCAAGACCGAAGAAGAAGTGTTACAATTAGCTAACAATACCGATGTAGGATTAGCAGGATATTTCTTTTCAAGAGACATTAGTAGAGTATGGAGAGTTGCTGAAGATTTAGAAGTTGGAATGGTTGGTGTTAATACCGGAGCTCTTTCGGAAGCTGCTTTACCATTTGGAGGTATCAAGCAGTCTGGGTTTGGTAGAGAAGGGTCTATTTATGGAGTCGATGACTATACAGTAATCAAGTCTGTAGTTATGGGAATATAACGTATATATAATACACAAGAGACATTTATCTCCAAATCATCTAAAAACTATATTGGTGTGGTGCTGGCGGGTCTTGTACCATAGGTTCTACCTGGTGTGGTGCTGGAGATGCAACCGGTGCCTCATCTATCTTTACATCTAGCTGCACATTGGCCTTCAGAACTGGCTTATTGATAAGAAACTTACTCGATGGCTTCGATTTCTTGTATTCGTCAAAAAGTTGTTGTCCATAAACATCTATAGAAGCTTTAGCAGCTATGGCATTATTGAAATTTTCATTGATTTCGGTGACTTTTCTATCTGGCGATGGCACTTGGGTTTTTTTTAATTCTTTGATTTCTTGGGTTAATTTCTGTGCTAATTGTTGACCTTCGAATTTATTTTCATTAATTCTACTTAAAGGTGAAGGTTCATAGAATAAAGCGTCTCTCACAAGTTCGAGATTTTCAGCGTATTGGGTGTATCCGATGGATTTGAAGGACAAGGTGCCCAAGCCGCCTTCTTGGGAGAACCCCGAGTTTATTGCTGAGAAACTGTTGGAGAAGGTTTCTTTGGGGACTTCGTATCTTGTTTCCAGTATAGGGGCTGGGTTAGGGATGGACTCTTTGAGCTTTTGACTGTAGGACATGAAAACAATATTTTCGCGTTGATGGTGAGAAGTGAGAAGTAGAGGGAGTGGTGGTGCGGCGATGGTGCGGTGATGGTGCGAAGCGCGGTGCGATAGGCGGGCGACGTGGCAGGGCACTAGCAACAGAGAACACCAGAGATACACTAAACGTTACAATTCATACAGTTACATAATACACACTCAAACCTTACCGTTGGCCGTTTCCATTAAAGATTCTTCAATTCCATCGATTAACCCATCTATTTCATCTACTTTTAACCCACAACTTAAACTAATAAGCTTTCTATATTTATACATCTTATCATCAATACCATAGTTTTTGATATTACCAATAAGTTTGTTTAATAACTTGGTTCGTTCAATTTGTAAGTTAGTTAATTCAATTGCAAATGAGAGCCTGTCACGATTTGCTGTTTGATCTTCGTCATGTGACATCGAATTATCTTCACTTTGTTGTTGTTCATTATTTGAAACAAGAACTGCTAATTTATATGCTTGAATTTTTTCAACAAGTTCAATTAATTCTGTTTCTTTAGCATTACATGATTTTTGTTGAATAGAAATAAAATCACAAAGTAAAGTTTGTGCTTCTGGAATCGATTGAAATTCTTCTAAACCAATTTTAGATAAATTAACAATAGCTTTATTTAATAAAGATTCGTTAATCGATTCTTTAGCACTTAATTGAGTATTAATTAAATTAGCTTGATGATCTAATTTTTTAATTTCAACTTCATGTGATTGAGTAAAAGAGCTGATCATCAGATTAAAGAGTTTATTAATTTCATTAGTTGGTACTGGTTTATGATCATTTTCGATTAATTCTCCATTTTCAGAGAGTTTAGGAGGTTGTAAATTATAGGATTCCACTTCAGGTTTCTTTGAATGTTTAGAAATATCGGGCGCCAGCATCAAAGTATCGGGTAAAATTGGTGTGTTTTCAGCTGTTCTTTCAGAAATTATTGCTAATGGTTGATGTGATGAACTATTGGATATATAAGAATTGGATTTGGTTGCTTGCTGGATTGGTGTAGACATGTCAAATTTGACATTATCAAGGAAAACGTTCTCTTTATTATCTTCAGATTTAATAAGATTATTTAATTGTTCTTTATTAACTTTATCAGTTCTTTCATCATCATCATCTTCATCTTGTTGAACTGTAGTTCTTTGAGTATCTGGGGTCCCCAAATTTACAAAGTTTGATTGTGTAGGTGTTGCTAATCCTTGTGGAAGTTGATCACTTCTTAATAAATCATTCTTAATAATTAAATATTTAGCAGTTTCTTGATTAACATTAACTAAATCATCTCTTGCTTTAAAATTAATTAATATTTTAACGATTTTTGAGCATCCAGCTTTTGCTGCCAAATGTAAGCAAGTATCACCATTAACATCTTGATGATCAATTACATTTCTAATTAAATTAATTGATTTATTATTGGCATTTACATTAGTTAATGATGTAAGTTTATTAAGAATAATATTAAGATAATACTTCAAACTTTCATATTTGGTAGATACTTTAGAGAATTGACATAAATAATGTAATGGTGTTCTACCATTAATGTCTGTGTTAATCATACAAACTTCTAAATCGTCTAAAACTTTAGGAAAATTTTTCAATTCATAACAGTTATTGAACGAAATAAGTTTTGATAATGGATTCAATCCATAATTATTTACAACCAAAGGATTAGCACCTTTCTTAATAAGTAAATGAATCATAGAATAATTCCCAATAGATGCAGCCCAATGTAAAGGAGTATGGCCTTCATCATCAATGGCTTCATTGATATTAAAATCAAATGGTGGGTTATGAATAAAGTATGGTATGGGGGTGTTTTCTTCACTGAAAAACTTCAAGAGTTGTGATGCATAGGCATCTTTAGAATGTCTATTTTTAGGGTCTTCATTAGAGGTCATAGAAGTATCAGATTCTTTATGTTCATCTTGAGACCAATTGGTTTCATTAGTTGATTGAGAAGAGGGTAATTTCAGGTGTTGGAAGTTACCCATGACTGCTGGAGGTTGCATTCCATAATTATAATTATATGGATAATTTTGTTGATTTGTGAGGTTATTGGATGGAGGAATTGGTTGTTGGTGCAGGTGTCCAAGACCTTGATTAGAGGAAGCAGACACAGGGTAATTATCATAGACAGATGTAGGATGATTGAACATTTGGTTGAAGTCTTGTTGACCAAAAGAACCCGAAACTGGATATTGTACTGGCGGTAAATTACCGTTAAATGACATCAGAGACGAAAGTCTAGAAGCAGTGAATGGCTCCAGTCCATGATAATCATAGCCATTATCTAACTTCATCTTCTTCGGACTGCTTCCACCCTCAGGTTTCTTCTTCTTGGTGTATTTACGCTTCACCGGAGTGCCGTCTTTATTGGTTTCCTTGGTCTTTTTGGACACCTCAAATGTGGGATCAGAGGGATCAAAAAACAAAATAGGCGCCATTTCTGCGGTCAACCCGTAACCTGTAGCCAACCTTTGAGCATCTTCTAAAGGAATCCAAGTTCCTTGGAATCTTCCATAACCTCCTTGGATTTTTTGATGTAAGCCCTGTTGAACACCTTTTTCTAAAATTTTTGTTCTTTTAGCCTTGGGGAAATTACAGCATTTTAAGATCTGGGTGGCATTGACCCAGTCATCTTTACACCTCCTCATAAGAGGCGAATCATTGATGCTTGATTCATATACTTCAGTCTAAAAACGTTAGTAGAGAGTAAGATGGATGTAATGGACGCGTCAAGCAATTCATGGGCCCGGGCCGAGCTTGGTGGGAGGGCTGTGATGGGGGACGGGGCCGTGATGGCGTGTTGACGGGTCTAGGGTGATAATTATGGTACATACATTAGAATACGTTGCTAGAAACACCTTCAGTTGCTCCGTCGTCATGGTAAATGTGGAAACGTTGCAATTAATGGGTGTGATAAAAGAGAAAAAAAGTCTCACAGCCAGTAGTTTTTTTCACTGACGACTGCTGCATTGGGAAATTTTTTCAGGCGCGTTGGGTGGTGGATAGGAGGAAGCGGTGGGCTTGGTGCTGGGGGCGGGCGGCGGTAGGGACGGGTGTGCATTGTGATAGAGACTAGGGACGGGGATAGTGATGGAGATTATGGCGAAGTTTAGAGACTTTTGTCGGTATTTTCGTATATATATTAAACCTTGAACAAATATATGGTACTGCATAGAACCGGGGACTTTTTTTTGCAGCCATTCTTGGAGCCCATGTAATTAGACTATAATAACTTATAAAATATTGTTTTCAACGGCGTAGGCTTCAGCTTCGGCAACGGACTTGGCAAAGATGGTAGCGATTTCTTCGGCTTGTGGTTTGGTAAGAATAAAGGCTGGGGCAAACATACAGAAGTCACCTCCGACTCCTCTAATGTTATCACCACCAGCCATAACTGATAAACCGTATTTCAAACAGTTTCTGTAAACGATTCCACTCCAGCCTACTTTCTTATCAAAGATCTCTTTTTTAGAAGGATCTTTTAAGAATTCAACAGTCCAGAATCCTCCTAAACCTCTAACTTCAGCGACTGATTTAGCATCTTTAAGTTTTTCTTTTAATTGTTCACCTAAGTAGTTACCAACATTGAAAATGTTCTTGATTAAACCTTCTTTCTTGATTTTTTCTTGAACTTTCAAAGCAACATAACAGTTGAACATATGAGAAGAATAAGTTAAACCACCAATAATAGCGTTGGATCCATTGACAATAACATCTTGGATCTTTGGAGAAACTAAAAGACCTGCAATAGTGACATAACCAGAACCTAAAGTCTTACCAACGGTTTGAATATCTGGACCTTCGTTTAATGGTAAGAAGTTTTCCCAGGTGTTTAAACCACCATTTGGGTTAACTCTACCAGTACCACACATAACTTCATCTAAGTGGAAAACAATGTCGTACTTGTCACATAATTTTCTAAGACCGTAAAGGTAAGTTTTGGTTGGAACTGGAGTTCCTAAAGAAGTACCAGAAATTGGTTCAATAGACATAGAAGCAATAGTGTTTGGGTCTTCTTTTAAGATAATATCTTCGTATTCTTTTAAAAGTCTTAAAGAGTAATCTTCATCAGTTTCACCATCTTTTTTGTAGTGTAATGGTAACCATTCTGGTAATTTAACCATTTGTTCTGAAGAGAATAAGATATCTTGGAATGGTGTAGTTCTGTTGGTACCACCAAGAGCTAATGCAGCAATGGTGAATCCGTGGTAAGAGTTGTGTCTAGATAAGTTTTTGATTTTTTCTGGTCTTCCTCTTTCTAACCAATATTGTCTAATGGCTTTTAAACCCATTTCATTGGCTTCAGAACCAGAAGTGGTCCATAAGGCGGATGCAAAAGCACCAGGAGCAGAGTGATCAATATAGAATTTGGCTAATTCTTCGGCGTATTTGTTACCCATAACTGGACCAAATTGATAAGTTGAAACCTTAGCAGCTTCAGTGACGAAATCAACAGCTTCTTCGTCACCCCAACCTAAAGCACCGACGGCTGCACCAGTCATACCGTCGTAACATTCACTGATTTCACCAGTGTTGTGATTTTTGATAGTAACTTTGACACCTTTACCACCTACCACTTCAAGGTTTTTACTTGAAACTTTAGCTTGGAAGACATGAGAGACAAGTTCTTCTTTAACAGAAGGAGAAGGAGAAGCGGAAGTTTTTGGTGTGGATACTTGTGTGTCAGACATATTTCTATAGTTCAAAAGGATTGATACGAAAGAGGTAAGGGATTTAGAAGGTTTTTATACTTATCTTATCAGCGGGTCTTACGCGGAAGGGTAACACCGAAGATATCTCGATGATTTAGGTACATTTGAAGATTCAATTGTGGTTTAAAAGTAGATATATGTGTTTATTGGGATAGTTTATTTGTGTAAATCAACTTTAATCTTCTAAAAAGCTAATATCAAAGGTGTTTAAGCACCTATTACCTTAGATCTTAAGGTGTTCAAACTCGCAGCCGTTGAATTCGTTATCTAAATTAGGACATTGCCGCAACTCCATATGCAGGATGTAGATTAGGCGCTTAACAAAATGGACACCCAATGGGTTGTATATTCGAGTTTGAGTCAGAAAAACTCCGTTGACTAAGCTATTACCACAATGGTCTGTGCCGCTAAGTCCAACAAGCGCTTAAAAAAATAGCGGTAACAATTTTGCCTGGATGCGATCTGGTGTGGCTGCAATTTCGCCAGACATCGTTTCAGACATTACCGCTGCTCTATTGCTGATTTATTAATAGCATTTTATTCAATTATACATTCTATATCCAATTAAATTTATGTTCAATGTCATCTAAGCTATATTTTTCTAAATAAACCTTAACTCTATCTTTAAACGAAGTATTGTTCCATAGCTTATCTTTACGTAAAGGCATACCTAAGCGCTCTATAACACACCCACTAGCAATATTACCGCAAATACCTCCTACGACCAAATCGCCCGAGAGTTGGTATCCCATCATGAAGCCTCCGCAGAACGAATTACCACCGCCGGTAACATCAACCACAGTATCTTGGGTATCGTGGTAAGCGGGAAGATGCACACCAGAAATCCGGCCATCACCTGGTGCCTGCACGCCGACCGATAAGGCTCTTCCTTCTGATAAGGCGCCAGGGCTAGTACTAGCGCTGCGGGTGGTACGAGCATCGGTATCGGTAGTACGAGCATCAGCCTCAGTAGTACGAGCATTGGCACCAGATACTTCTTCGTTAAAAGCCACATAGCACCCCATGGGGCCACATCTCAACACACAGCACCGAAATCCAAGCCTAACGTACTCGCGTGCAACCTCTGCCATGCCATCAACGGTGCTGGGGACTGGTACCAGTAAAATGTCGCAGGCCTCATTAAGATTAGGTGTAATGATATCTACTTTATCTACCAACAGTATCAACTTCCCGTAGCTTTCACTCACACAATCATCCGGTAATGGCTCATATATGTACCGGGCGTCCGGATTATCACCTCCAATGCTCTCTATCAACTCCAAACACCGATCAAATGAACAGATCAAATGAAATGTCGCAGAATCAATGGTGCGTGTCTCGACCAAGTCGTTGTATTCAATTCTCTTCTTTGGAGTCAAGTACTTGAAGTGACGGATGCCTTTATCGTCATAAGAGTTAAGCCCCCGAGTAGTTAAGCGCAGATTATCAGTTCTAAAAACAATCCCCGTGCCCCAGCTGTCTATCTCTGCCTGGACGGTGGCCGGAAAGTCGCTCCCTCTGTCGACGATACCCGAAATCCTGCGACCATCGTCGTCGTTGGACACTATACGGGCACCAACAATAGCATACATTCCACCACCGCCAAGAATGTTTTGTTCGCGTTGGCGATTGTAACACCCCGCGTACTCGTTGTCATCGATAATAAACATTCCTAGCGACGTGAATAAGGGGTTCAATGATGTCATAGTGTTTGTTATCTAGCGGGGTGGTGTGGGACTGTTGTGTGTGGTGCGGTGATTGTCTGGTGCGGCGGTAGAGCGTCCTGAAACAGCGCGGTGCAGGCCCTGGATCTTCGGTGCGTAGCCTGGATCTGTGCGGCTGTCTGTTTATATCTACTCTGTATGCTTACACACTTTCACACCTACACACTTATACACTTGCACCTACCCCACACTCTCACCCACCCATACACATCCCTCCCTCTCCCACGCTCTCCCACACATCACATCCAAACAAAAACACGAGGCGCTGCCCCCACAACCATCACGGTCGCCGGTCGTGTCCCCCCCACACACCTCGTCCGCTTCACATCACTTATCAATCTAATCACGTCCATTTCTCCCACTTCTTCCTCTTCTTCCTGCCTGTCCCTTGATGGTTTCCACTAGTTCTGTTGCAGGTATCGTTGCTGGTAAAAACCCCCTCGAATACGCTCCTTCGGCCCCTTATACCCTCTTCCTTTTCCAGGCCGTGCTCATCATTTGTTTATGCCAGGTTATCCATTACCCTATCAAATTACTCCAACAACCCAAAGTTATTGCTGAGGTTATAGCCGGGATCCTTCTTGGTCCAACGGTGTTAGGTAGAGCTCCTAACTTCACCGAATCATGTTTCCCGGCCGAGTCTATTCCAGGATTATCGTTGATGGCTAACGTGGGGATTATCTTCTTCTTATTCCTTATCGGGTTGGAAGTAGATATCACCTTTATCAAAAATAACATCAAGGTTGCTCTTACTGTTGGTTTGATCAACATGGCGGTTCCATTTGGCTTGGGATGTGCCATTGCTGTGGGTATTTATAATGAATATGCTAACCAAGATGGGGCATCCAAAAACGTTTCTTTCACCACTTATATGGTGTTTATAGCTGTTGCTATATGTATTACTGCATTTCCTGTTTTGGCGAGAATTTTGACTGAATTAAACTTGATTGGTGATCGGGTTGGAACCATTGTTTTGGCTGCTGGGATCACCAACGATTTGATGGGTTGGATTCTTTTAGCTTTGGTTGTTACTTTGGCTAATGCGTCTAAACCGGTCAATGTGGTTTATATTTTGTTGTTGACAGTTGGTTGGTTTTTGTTCTTGGTTTATCCAGTGAGATTGGCCTTAAGATACTACTTAAAAAGATTTACTGATAACCTTGTAACCGGTGTACCTTCACAACTTTCTGTTCTTCTTGTTCTTTTATTGGTGTTTGTTTCTGCTTTCTTTACCGATATTATTGGAGTCCATCCGATTTTCGGTGCTTTTATGGTAGGGGTTATTGTCCCTAGAGATAATGGGTTGGTTATTAGAATCACTGAAAAAATTGAAGATTTAGTACATATTGTATTAATTCCAATTTATTTTGCATTGGCGGGTCTTAATGTAAATCTTGGTCTTTTAAATAGTGGTACTGATTGGGGTTATACTATTGGAATTATTGTATTAGCTATGTTTGGTAAAATTTTTGGTGGGTTTATTTCTGCTAAATTAAACAAACTTTTATGGAGAGAATCATTAGCCGTTGGGGTTTTGATGTCTTGTAAAGGTATTGTTGAAATTGTTGTATTAAATGTTGGTTTAAATGCTGGGATTATCAGTCAAAAAGTTTATTCTATGTTTATAGTCATGGCTTTAGTTACCACCTTTTTAACTACTCCTTTAACTTTATGGGTTTATCCAATTAGTTATAGAGAAAAGGTAACTAAATACAGAAAGGGTGAAATTAATTGGGATGGTACTGCAATTGAAACTACTTCAAGTAATGTTACACCAACTCCAAAAGGATTTGAATCTAGTACTTTAATGAATCTTCAAAATATTGTAATTCCAAAAACTGTACTTTTATTAAAAAATGTTGATTCTTTAGCTCCTTTAATGTCATTTTTAGAACATTATTGTCATGAAACTGCTAATAAATCTCAAGTTAAAGCCATTCATTTAAGAGAATTTGGTTCCAGAACTTCAGATTTATTAGAAGCTTCGGCTGCAAAAGATGCTAATGAAGAAAAAGAATATGTTAAATCTACTTCTTTATTAAGTGTAATCAAAGTATTCTCAGATTTAATGGGTATTCGTACTGTTTCAAAATCTTTATTATCTACTTTCAAAAATCATGTTTTCACTTTAAATGATCAAATTGAAAGTAGTTTAGAATTTTTAGTTACTAGTAATTACATTGAAAATGTTTTTGATTTTGTAAATGGTGCAAATGAAGATATTGGTGGTGAAAATTCAGATTTCTTATTATATAAGAAAATTTCAAATTCAATTTATTGTAATTTTGGTTTATTATTAACTACTAAAGAATCTTTTAATAATGAAAATTTATCAACTATTGTTGAAGATGAAACTGAAACTAAAACTTTATTAGAAGAACGTCCAAGTAATCCTTTATCTTCTATTAATGTAATTCTTAATAATGATAATTCTTTAAGTTCATCTGATTTATTAGCTTTACATACCAGTTATAAATTGGTTCCATCTACTAAACTGATAAATATTTATATTAAATCATCTAGTCAAATCCTGGGATTTGATAATGATATCTTGGAATTATTTAAAAATTTCCACGTCGATGTAAATATTAAACGAATTAAAGATTCAAATAATTTTACTGAAGAAATTTTAAGACAAAAATCAAATCCAAAAAGTGAAACTTTTATCATTGCAAATAATATTGCAAAAGGTAAAGATGAAGCTTTTACTAAAGAAATTAATGAAATTGCTGCATTGAGTTGGTCTGAAGGATTTTCTCTTTTGATTGTTAAAGCCCCATTTGTTTAGGTGAGTATAGTAATAAACATATTACGTGATATAAATGTGTAAATGAATTAATTAGAAAATTACAATACTACATAGATAAGAAGCATTCCGTATGGACCTGGTCCATGTGAAAAAGATGTTTCGCACGCCCGTTTGGCCAAGAGGCTAAGGCACTCCACTCGTATTCTTACGTGATATGGAGCGATCGTTGGTTCGACTCCGACAATGGGCAAGCGTTCTTTTTGCATATTACTATTTTTAAAGCCATTACAGCTTCTTTTTTGTATTACTATATAAGACTACTGACTAAGAAGATGCTTTTGGAGGCGGTGGAGGCACACTGGAAGGTTGTGAGGCCGGTACAGTTGAAGTGTCGTTTTCTTTAGATTTTTCCAACTCTTCGTTCATATAATCATTTAACTCATTCATAGCATTCGGACGAGGAGCTCTTTTCTTTCTAGCACCAGCTTTGGGTGGTGGAGGAACACTTCCTGGAGTAGGAGCTGCTGCCATTGGTGTGAACAGGTTTGGTGGTGGAGAAATTGGGCCCGCTCCAGCTCCAGGTGCTTGATAACCAACATGGTCCCTGTTTTCAAACAACACATCGTCAGTTAACTTCTCCGACTCAAACTTACCTACCACCTCGGGAATACGGTGCAAAAGACCGTAGCCTACATCGCACCCTAAAATACCTTTATTATGGCCATTACCCCAGGTTCTAGTAAGATTAACGGTGACAGGTCTCAACACATCATAATCGTGATTGTAAACGTACAATGTTATTGGAACATAATGGTCGTGAGTCCGCTCAAAATTGTGATTATAGTAGCGTAAAACAGTTTTACTAAGAAGAGATTCACCACCTTGGGCCAAAAGCCCTTTACCGTACGGGTCATCGGCAAACGCAGAATCACAGCCAATGATATAGTCCGAATAAGGAATAAGTTGTGCCTGGAATGCCGGTGAATCTTGATGTGTATTAAGGATTCTCCAGACGTACGTGGCAGTATTCACATGTTGAGATTGAAGAGTTACACCTATTTGCTGGAATTGCGCAGGTATTATTGAATTCTGAGCAGCATTCAGTTCTTCAGTGGCTTCTTTCAAAGGAATTCGAACTTCTCTGATTACACCACCTTTGGCATTCCATACGTGGAGAGATAATTCTTTGGAGGTGGCCGCAATGTTCTGGACTTCTTGTCTGATGATATCGAAGTTTACCATGCTTGCTTGCTCTTGTGTGGTGTTCCCACCGTAATTTATGGTCCCATCTTCATTAATATTGTAGGAATAGTTGGAAATAGCGGGATATGCCATGGGTAATTCGTGGTTGTTGATGTTCACGATGTAATCGAACCATGATTCGAGGCCTGCTTCATGGGCAATTGAGTGGGGGACAACGTTTAAAACTCTTAAACCATAACCTCTGTTGTTTATTTGGAGGATGTTTTTGAAGTAGGAGTCGTTTCCAGGGTCTTGGGAGCCTTCGAAACGGTCGACTAATTTTTTTGCAAAGGAAAACATATGGATTTTTCACGCGGTGCGAGAGAAAGATGAGCACCTCTGCAGAGGTGATTTGATGTGGGTTGATGTGGGTGTGAGCAGAAGAGGCGAAGTAGTGGTGTAGGTAGAGCTGTGGTGTAAGTAGAGATGTGGTGTAAGTAGAGATGTGGTGTAAGTAGAGATGTGGTGTAAGTAGAGCTGTGGTGTAAGTAGAGCTGTGGTGTAAGTAGAGATTGAACTGTAGATGGTGATACCGAGACCGCATTACAAGCCTGTCAGCTTCCTGGATACTATAGTGCAAGTAGATATAACTTGTATATGCCACCATGTGGTATCTAGTAATGGTTTATAGATGGAGAGATATGTATTAGTGGGTGCATAATATACGACTTTAGTTATATTATGCCCAGCCTGTAATTCTCTATTCCAGAATCACATTGGACTTTGATAATTATGATTGCTTGTGGTCAGAAAGTAAAGATAATCATAGGATGGTATTACAATTATTGTATTCTATATAATTTCCTTCGAATTTGCTGTAAAATGGCTGCAAAATGGCTGCAAAATGGCTGCAAAAACATAGTAGATTACTGAGGTGAGCTTGTCAAAAGGTATCACGAGAGTTAACCAGGAATATTTTACATTCTGTAAAACTTTGATTTACTCTGTGTACTGGAGTTAACTAGAAATTATTTTGTTTATAAAAAATATGAAACGTCTATGCTGTCAAAATGATCTGGTGCACTACTTTCCTTCTGTCTGTACTCCATTTTTTTGCAACCATTTTTGCAGCCATTATTTGCTAGCCTTTTTACCAGCCGTTTTGAATCTTCGTAATTTGTTTAGTTATATACTTAGTTATTTGCCTACGGGATATAATCCTGATCGGGAGGGCATTGAAGTGGCCTTCTTAAGTGGCCCACGTATTGCAGAATCAAAGAATTCTGAAACCCACAATGATGAAAAAGAATTTGCTTCCCAAGAACATCACCATGTCCGTAGACCTGAAAAAAGTAAGGAAGGTACAGAATTGATGTCGTCAACAATAAGAGTAATCCTTTGGGGTATAAATAAAATTGTTTATCCGATATCCGGTCTTTTAGTATATTACAATTTTAGTATGGATAGTTATATTGTTACCGGAATTATAGTTATTATTTTAATTTTTATTAAAGGCTGTATTATTGCAAATGAAGATCAGTGTCTACGAATAGAAAAACGAGAAGCTGAAATCCATAAACTAAAGGCTGAAGCTGTAATACGTGCACAAGAACGGAAGGCTGAACGGGAAGCTGAACTGGAAGCTGAAATCCGTAAAATAAAGGCTGAACTGGAAGCTGAAATCCGTAAACTAAAGGCTGAAGCCGCAATACGTAAAGAAGAACGGGAAGCCCTACAAGCTCAAGTCAAATTAAGACCGTGGCTGTCATGGTGGTCGAATGATAAACTACAAAACTAACTTGGAAATTGGATGAAAAATATGCAAGTTAATCTAGTATATATTATGTTAATCTATTTAAAAAGTAGAACATCATATTCAAGTTGGAAAACAAATTATCGAAGGTAAAATTAGGCAAAGTAAATAAGATTGAAAATGATTATATTAAATTTGAAACAAAACAAGAAGCCCATGAAAATAAAGAAGAAAACGGGAAATCTTGTAGAAGAATAAAACAAGTTTAAAATCAAAGTTAAAGAGAGTAATATTGAAAATGCTATCAAGATTTGGAATCATACATAATAGAAACTAATATCCAACCAATATTCGTTGTTACTCAAACTTGTATTTTGTAGTTATTTAGTATAATCATTTGATATTTTTGCTAGTGTGTTTCGCTAGTTTAGTAAATTTCCCCAGTTCAAGCTCTCATAGTGAACATAGTATCTTTTTGAATATAGTAAGAGCATTGAATATTTTCTACAACGTTCCTCTATCTTCTCATATTATCTCTTTCTCAATGGCTACATAGTTCCGTTCAATAAATTGATACCGTGGAGATTGGTAGCCTAACACAACATCCAACACTATAGAGCTTTAAATAATTTTAAAAGATATATACATCTAATTTGGCACCACGGTTAATGTATATCATAAGCTATAAAACGGTCGTATTGGCTTATTAGTTTCTTCCAAAAGGTATCTTAACTTTGAAACCCAGCATTTCCATGTCTTCACGCTAGTAGGGTTACGTTTCCGGCCTTGGACCATTGTCATTCATTTCTACAGTTATTCTTCATCCGTATTTAGGTTCTACTATACCTAGAATCTTTCCAATCTAATGGAATTTGTCAACCAGATCAATTACAATTATGAAGACTATTTTACTAAGAAAGAGTTTGTTAATGAGGTTGATGAGGCAGATGGAGTAGAGCTGTAAGTAGAGCTGTAGTATAAGTAGATCTCTAGAATGTAAGTGGAAGTAGACCTGAACTAGACCTGAACTAGAACTCGGGGTTTAGAGCTATAGCCTAATCAATCGAAATATCATACATCATTATACACGTTATCATAACTATAAACTATTGGCTAACCCACCAGAGAAAGCTAAGGACCAGGTTCTACTTTGCCCATTGTCTAAGTATGTGTCCTTAAAATCATCTGCAGAGAAGAACTTGTAAGAAGTGTCTGGATCAATCAATGCTTGATTAAGACGGATAATACCTGCCCATCCATCTGTAAGTGATCCTACAAATGATTTGATAGTATCATCCCATTCTTCTTGAACATATGATTTTTCTCTAATTAATGCAGCCGCTGGGGTCATAGGAATCATATGAATACCGTGTACGTATTGTGGATACTCTTCAGCATCTCCAAAGTATGTAGTAAAAGCAATCTTATTATCGAAGAAAATACCTGAAACTTTATTCTTAATAATTTCTGATGGTACAACATCATTATTATTTTTAAAGTAAAAGTAATTGTTCATAGCTCTAGCCATAATTGATAACATTAAGTCACCTCTTCCTTCCATTGATGAATCTCCAATAATGTTACCCCATAATTTCATACCGTATGAAAAGTGGTAATCTTCTGATGATGATTCTTCATTACGTCCATCTCCACTGTCAAATAATCCACCAGCCCAAGAGTGACCAGCAAACCAATCAAACATTCTTGAAACTGGGAAGTAAGTATCATCTTCAGATGGATTAGCAACATCTCTGATTAAGTTATTAACCCAATCTTTATTATCTTCTGCCCAAGTACCACCGAGTTTTTTATCAACATAACCAACAACGGCAGCAGCATGAACAAAGTAACCATAATGGAAGTGATGATCGTTATAATAAGCAGAACCGAAATCAGCTCCGGTGTCACCATCTTGAGAAGCAGATGAAGTAATACCTTTAAATTTAGTATCATACATCAATGAAAAATGTTGTTCATTCTTAAAGAAAACATCAAATGCATCTTTTAAGTCTGATAAAACATCTTTAGCAAAGTCTTCATCACCAATAACATCGTTAACAATCAATAAAATGTTGGCATATTTATCAATAACTTTACCAGAATAGTAATTAGAGTCCATACCATCAACAGTCAGTTTAATATCAACGTTTAATTCATCTTGAGCGACGGATGCAAGTAATTTTAATTGATCACTAGTGTAAGATAAATCAGAAGACATTGAAGGAGCCCATGGTAAGAATTGAAGATCTGGGTTAAGTGATTCAGACATAGTCAATTTAGTATCTAAAACCCCAACCATAGTACCTTTAGTAGTAGATTCTAAAGTAATTGGAGTTTTGTTACTTGAGGTATCACCTGAGAAGGAAGCAGCATGATGTGGTAAAGCAAAAAGCATAGTCTTTCCAGAACTAGAAGTTCCTTCAGTAGAATAGACAAAAGAATATTCAGCCGATGAGCCTGAACTGGTACCATCAATGGTAGCAGATGTTACATACATACCAGCAGCTTCATCATAATAACCATCATTTGAAGAATCAGATGGTGCAACAGCGATTTGAACAATTAAACCATCAATTGATTTAGAACCTTTAACATTAAATGAATCGTCAACAGTTAATTCGAAATCGGAATCAGAACGTTTGCTCTTCAGACCAGAACCTGGTAAAGTGACATAGACGAGGTATTCGACACCGTTGAAAAGAGTAACTCTGTATTTCAAAACTGATGAACTTAAAGCAGATGATGATTCTTGTTTAACGGAATCAATACCAATTAAAGTGTTTAATAATACAGTCATATCACCGTGGTAAATGGCAGTTACGAAACCCATACCTTGAACAACTGGAATTTCAATATAATCAGAATCAACAGAAGATTTTGGAGATAAAGTAACCTTAGTAGACATAGATTTCATGTCAGAGACACCTAAGTAATTACTACCTTTAGATAATTCTCCTGCAGAAAAGATTAATTCAGCATTCATAGTTGGGTTGTAGAAGTATGAAGCACCACCAGTATTTTTATCATCATCACCAAATATTCTTTGAGAGATATTGGTGTGTTGGACACCAAATCCATAATAATCTTGGTTTTTCCAGAACATACCATATGGATAAGACCAGATCATGTTAGTCTGTTCACCTAAGATTAAATTGGTAAAGAACTTGTTGGTTTGGTAAGGAGTGTCACCATTATCAGCTCCTGAAGGAATGTCTAATGGTAAAGCTTCTCTCTTAAAAACAGATAATGGAGAATCTTTAGAAATTGGTTCGAATAAATTACCGGAACCAGTTCCAGAAAGTTTAGCTATTGAAGTAGCAGTTGACAGGGAACTTGAAGAACTAGATGAAGTTGATTCTTTGGTAGAACTGGAACTCTCTGTAGAACTATCACCTGCACTTGATACTGGAGAACTTGGCAGTAAGGTCGAAATAGTAGAAGATCCTACAGCAGATTGAACAGGTGAACTAGAATCACCGTAAAGGGCAGCAACAGAAGAATTAGAATATTTCTTAGCTACACTGAATGGAGATGATGATGCTGCTGCTGCATTGATAGTACTTGAACTTATTCTTAAATCAATTGTAGAAGTAGTTAAAATCGATGAAGCGTTTGCAGCGATTGTGGAGCTGTTAGAACTCTTGGTGGAAGCATCCTTAGCTTTTGCAACAATTGTAGTACCATCACTAGCATCATCTACCTTAATGGTACTAGATCTCTTTTTGGAAACAGGACTAGCAGTGATCAAAGGATCTTTTGAGGTAGTAACGACAGTTTTATAAGTAGTGTCAGGAATATAGGTAGTAACTGGTTTGGTACTAGCACGGTAAACAATTTTAGTAGTAGTTTGAGCAGTCTTGGTAATTTGAACATAAGAGTTATCAGTTTCAGTTTCATACTCATAAAGAGTAGATCTTTGTTTAGATTTCTTTGAAGATTTAGAACCAGATTTATCGTCTGATTCAGAGTCAGAGCTGTCTTCAGATTCATCTTCAGCATCACCAGTTGGTTCTGCGTTTTCAGTTGGATCCGCAGATTCAGTTGGATCTTCAACGACTGAAGTTCTGGTAACAAGATAAGGAGCCCAAGTGGTGTAGACACAAGGAACTGTTTCTGAGTTCAAACTAGTTGAACATTTGTTTTTAGAACAATGAGTAACAGTGTTATATTCAATGGAATCAGTACTAATAGTATAGTCCACAGTAGAGGTTTCAACTACTGTAATAGTCAGTTTGGAAGAAGTAGTTGGTTCTGGTTCTTCAACAGCATCAGCATTAACAAAGACAACTGGGATACCAGTGGTTTGGCCTTGAGGATTTGCAGCCATAGCAGATTCAATAGCTTGTTTAAAACAAGCAGGAGTAATATAATTATAATGAGTGATAGTAGTAGTTTCTTCAGCATTATTAAAGGACGCCATGAAAAGAATCATCAAGATACTTGGAAGCATCTTGATAGAATTAAACATCATTTCGATTAAGGATAGACTGAAGTTAGGCGATAATTAAAAAGTTTAAAAATTAGCAAAAGTAAAAGTATTTAAATAATTACTAGAGTTAGCCGACGATTCAAGTAAAGATCGCCAGCATGCAAGGCTTATTGTTCTATCGCTTAGTCTGTGGATTTCCGTAGTATTTTTTGGTTCAATTAACCGAATAGTTGCATCATTAGTGCTGGTAGTTTTTTTCGCAGCCATTGTTCACTAGCGAAAATAGCCAGCCATTTATTTCTGGCTGCGAAAAATGCTTGCTCGCTGGTCCTCAATTGAATAGTCAACCAAGAACAAAGACCTACCATCATGGATTCCCATTATACTTGGTTGATTAGACTAATGATTATTTCATCAAATTGACGACCAGTGATTTCTATTGATTTCATGAATCGTCATGAACTTTCTCTGGCACGACTCTTAAACCGTTGAACACTTTCGCTAATCCGCTTTAATTATGTAAATCTCTGCAGTATAATTAACCAGCTTGATTTCGCTTGGCTTGACGTGCAAAATATTTCATTTCGCTTTGTAATTAGATTATTTTGGCTTTAATTTTTAGAGTTTGAATTAATTTTTTTAGGTATTTTTTAGATCGGCTCAAAATACCCGCTAGTGCGCAGGCAGATTTTTTCAATGAATATTTTAGTAATTGGTGCCGGAGTAAGTGGCTTGACAACGGCCATCGAGTTGAAAAAAGATGATCCTAATAGAGCTATCCATGTGGTAGGGTCCCATTTACCTGGAGATATCGATCCTAATTTCACTTCTCCTTTTGCCGGCGCAGATTGGCACTCTTTTGCTGATAAATCTGATTATCGCTTGCAAAAATTCGATTTAGTCGGTTATAAAAGACTTCTTGAACTTTCTAAAGACTCCAGATCAGGAATTTGGACGCAAACATCGCATAATTACGAAAGTGTGCTGCTGGTAAAGGAAAAGGGGTTCGAAGAGCCTTGGTATAAAGACCATGTTGAAGATTATCAACGAATTCCTTCACTGGAATTACCACCAGGTGCTGCTGAAGGCTATAAGTTCAAAAGTTTGGTTATCACTGTTCCGATCTACTTGAATTTCTTACTTCAAACAGCTTTGGACCTTGGTATTATTGTCGAAAGAATCCCATTATTGAAGTCTGTTTCTGACGCTTTATGGTTACATAATGCTGGGAAAGCCGATTTAGTCATCAATTGTACCGGACTTTTAGCACCTGATTTGAAAGGTTACAAAGATCCTAAGAAACTGTTCAGAATCAAAGGACAAGTCTTACATATAAGGAACCGGATTCCTAAACTACTTGCATTTTCACCGCAAGATGATAACCCTACAGAGATGCTTTACTCGATGCCTCGGAAAGAAGGTGGTGGTATTTTAGGCGGATGTTTCGTTAAGGACTATGAAAACACCGATGTTGATGACGAAATGACCAAAAGAATCATTGCTCGAGCTGTGAAAGTCATGCCAGAGTTGGTAAGTGAAGAGTATGGTAATCCTCCTACCATTGATATAATTAGAGTAGGAGTAGGGCAACGGCCATTCAGAGAAGATGGTGTTAGAGTTGAAAGAGACAGCGAAATCCCATGGCTTATACATAACTATGGTGCTGGTGGTGGTGGATATCAAGGTAGTTATGGTTTTAGTGAAGAGGTGGTTAAAATTGTTTCAACTATCAACCTGAAATTGTAGGTTATCGTACTCTTTCTAAAAAGGGAAATTCTATAGATAAGTATATATGACGTTTAATAAACTATAAACCTAACCATAATTTTGATTCTTTGACTTCAAATGGTTCGATTAATTGAATGTCATCACTTGATTTACCAACTTGAACTTCGTAACCACCAGCAGCTAAGTTCCATTTACCATAATATTCATCATAGTATGAAACAGAATCTTTCAAGCTTAATTCTAAAGCAACTGAAACAGTTTGACCAGCTTTAATAGCAACTTTTTCAAATCCTTTCAATTCTTTAATTGGTCTGATAATCTTAGGGTCTTTTGGACTGATGTATAATTGAACAATTTCTTCACCATCAACTTTTCCAATATTTTCTACATCAACAGTTGCTTCTAATTTATCATTAGCTTCATCAACCTTGACTTTTAAGTTAGAATATTTGTAGTCAGTGTAAGATAAACCGTAACCGAATGGGAAAGCGACTCTTCTTTGTAATTTTTCGTAGTATCTGTAACCAATGAAGATATCTTCACCATATAAGACTCTACCTCTTTCAGTCTTAAAGTTTAAGTAAGCTGGATTGTCGATGTTTAAGAATGGGAATGATAAAGATAATTTACCACTTGGGTTAACATCACCAAATAAGACATCAGCAATAGCATTACCACCTTCGTTACCACCATACCAAGCTTGAACTAAAGCTTTAGATTTGCTTAACCATGGCATTTCAACTGGAGTACCAGATTGGTTAACAATAACAGTGTTTGGATTAGCTTCTAAAACAGCTTCAACCAAGTCATTGGTTCTCAATGGTAATTCCATATTTTCTCTATCATAACCTTCGGATTCCCATTCTTGATTTAAACCAATACATAAAACAACTTTATCAGAAGATTTAGCAATTTCAACAGATTTCTTAATTTCAGCATCTGCGTCAAGAACTTTGGCACATCCGAACATTAAACCACCACCACCACCGAAATCAACTTGATCTTCAGCTTTAACAGAGAAAGTTGGACCAGAACCAAATTCGATTCTAACTTTATAAGTTTGACCACCTTTCATTTTAATCTTGCTCTTCTTTTCAGTTGAACCAGTGTTGAAGAAAGCAGTTCCTTTTTCTTGGTGGGTTTTGTTGTCTACGACAACCTCGCCATCAACGTACAAGACAGCTGTACCGAAAACAATAAGACCAAATTCGTATTCACCATCATCTTCAGGAATAAAGTCACCTTCGATATCAATATAGTACAAGTCACTGTCGAGTTTTTCGTTCTTATAGTCAACTAAGAAAATATTTGGGGTGTCTAAGTTAAGATCATCGAAAGCTTCTCTGTCACCTTTAAAATCAGCTGGTTTCTTGTAGAATTTCATATTGTAACCAGTTTTACCAGTAGATGGGTTCTTTAATTGATCAGCCAAGGTTGGTAAACTCTTGTAAGCGTAAGCACCAACAGTATATTCTGGTTCAGAACCTAATTTTGCAGAAATACCTTCATATGGAGTAGTAGTGTAATAAGCTCTTAAAGAGGCAGAACCACCTCCACAGTAAGCAGCATACTTAGCATTTGGACCGATAACAGCAACTTTTTCTTCTTTCTTTAATGGTAAAACACCTTCGTTTTTCAATAAAACAATGGATTCACCAGCAATCTTTCTTAATAATTCGGCAGTTTCTTTGGTGTTGTTTTTAGTATCTTCTGGAGCATTTTCTGGGATACCTGATTTTCTTGAAAATTTAATAATCTTCAAAATAGCTCTAACACGATCATCAAGATCTTGAATATTCAATTCTCTTGAATCAATTTGATGTTTAATAGCCTTAACAGTTCTATGAGCAGTTGGACCTGGCATTTCGATATCTAAACCATTTTCAATACCTTCTTTACTGGTGTATAAACCGAACCAATCGGACATTACCATACCGTCCCATTTCCATTCATCACGTAAGATATCTTGCAAGATCTTCTTATTTTGAGACACATGAGTACCATTAACTTTGTTATAAGCAGTCATAAAACAGTGTGGTTTAGCGTATTTAACAGCTAATCTGAAAGGTTCTAAGTATATTTCTCTTAAAGCTCTATCAGTAAGAACTGAATCAGAAGATTGTCTTTCATCTTCTAAATCATTACAGACAAAATGTTTAATAGTGGCTGCAATGTCTTCATCTTGAATACCTTCAACAATTGAAGCAGAGGCAATACCAGCTAAGTAAGGATCTTCACTGAAACTTTCAAAACCTCTTCCACCTAAAGGACCTCTTTGCATGTTGGTGGTTGGACCTAAGATAATGTGAGCACCTTTATGTTTAGCTTCAACACCCATTAATTTACCTGCATCTTTTAATAAATCTTTATTGAAAGTAGCAGCTAAACCGGTACCACAAGGGAAACATGCAGCAGGAACACCATTGAAGAATTTGGTTCCACGAGTACCATTTGGACCATCGGACATTCTCAAACTTGGGATGTTTAATCTTTCAATTGGAAATGTATGCCAGAAATCAATTCCGGATATTAATCCAATTTTTTCTTCCACCTTTAATTGGGATAAAATCTTTTCGACATCAAAATCACTCATATTGAATAATTGAATTGAAAAAACAGGGGAAATGAATCAGTTTATATGGTAAATAGAAATTTCACTCTTGGCCGAATGCGGAAATATTTGCCGCAACCCACCAATGCCTCGAATAAAGGAGAAGTTGCCATATTGGGCATGCCTCTTATTATTCTATAAAGTATGGGGTATTCCCCCACGGTTAACGTTAAGGACATTTCAACTGTTGATTTAACGGTTTAGGGGCCAATTGGGCCTTCCTTTAGAGCTCAATTGGAAGTCAATTGACCCATAAGTTAGCTTATTTTGTTTAATATTATCATATACATTAATTCCCGACAACGGGTTCGACGCTTTTTTAGGCCCCCACCTCCAAAAAGTGTTGGGTTTTATTGGCTAATTGAGCGGTGTGTATTACAGTAAACGGTGGGGGGTCAGCAAAAAATCTCGGTAAACTATGCTATGAAATTTCTTGGTTTACCCCAGATCATTTGTCCGCTCTAATCCCCGGATTATTGGCAATAGGCAATTTTTCCGTGCCGTTTAAAATAGCTTTCTGGAAAAGTACATAGTTCACCGAGACAATTATAACATGCAATTGGGCAGTTTG
Organism: Yamadazyma epiphylla; assembly: GCA_030571925.1. NCBI lineage: Eukaryota > Fungi > Ascomycota > Pichiomycetes > Serinales > Debaryomycetaceae > Yamadazyma > Yamadazyma epiphylla. The sequence goes on along the minus strand of JAJLZA010000029.1, from coordinate 14,186 downwards.
AATAGGGGCATTCCGTTTATTACTGCATAGCTACCATCTGTATAAACACTTATTTCAACAACAAAATAATTAAGCGCAACACGACCAACCACTTCGGAAACATCTGTCACACCACTTAAAATTTATAGCTCATTAACTTGGTGTTTTTTTTATAATTAAATAACTCTAGACTTTCCTTTATATATTTCCGGTCATGATAAACCTATTATTCAACTGAATTGTTCTTGTACTATTTTTAACGTTTTTTTTTCATTTTTTTTTGATTCTTTTCATTATCCGCAATTTTTGAAGTCCGGGCCGCGATACCCCACAAAAAATGAATCTGAACTCTGGTTTTCGCGAGATCTAAAATATCAATTCATGAATATCCAAACATTTGCTTGTGACTTTTGTAGGAAAAGAAAACTCAAGTGTTCCAGAGAACTTCCCAATTGTGATCACTGCACAAAACGTAAAAAGAAATGTGTTTATTCCGACGAAAATAAGAGACTTTCTCTAAAAAAAGCTCATTTCTTACAACTACAAAGAAAATTAGCCGCCCTAGAAAGTGCTCTAGCCAAGGTTGTACCTGAAAAGTCTATCCAGTATAAGCTACTAAATGAATACAGTCAATCTTCATCATCTAAGCCAATAAAAGAGATCAAAGAGGAAGCGTATCTCATCAATAATGTGGGGGATATAGATGATATGGCTTGGAACGAGACCGATGATGAAACGCAAGGTAATAATGGTAATAATACGTTCAGCGATGGAATGAGTGCTCTTTCAATTGATGATACTTTGAAAGTCCCCATATATTACGGAACGGCATCGCCTAATGGGCTTCTACGGTTTCTACAAAAAATCGATGCCAACGCCAAAAAATTGATTTTAGATAACTATAAACCTCTCCAGCCACCTCATATAGATTACAGAAAGAACATTGAAGTCATTAAAAACGAATATGGCGACCTATTTTTGGACAACAGCACCTTTCAAGAGCTTTTATTGAACAGTTACTTTAGTACTTACCATAAAGCTTATCCTCTTCTAGACAAAGCATCTTTCTATAAAGACTATCAGAGTCTTACCACTCGTAAGAATCTGCTACAGAAATCATGTCTTTTGATTTTGATTTATACCGTATTATCTATGGGTGCATACTTTAAATATGGCGATAGCTCTATCATTGATCTTCTCTACTACAAGCGTATTAAGCAATTGCTTAAACAGATTGATTTCATGGAATATAATAGTTTTTATTTGATTGAAGCATTTACTTTATTAGGTAATTATTGCCAGAAGAGGAATAAGCCTAATACAGGTTGGAATTACCATGGGATTTGTGTTAGAATGGCTATTTCTTTCGGTTTACATAGAGAAGTCTCTCTTCAACATAACGACGATAGAGCACAAATGATATTGGAAAGAAGACGTCGGATATTTTGGGGTCTATTTGTATTAGATGTAGGGCATAGTATTACTCTTGGAAGACCTAATCTATGTACTTTACTCAATGAAATCGATATAAATTACCCTTCAATTGATTATGGTCGTCTGCCTACCAATGATCTTGAAAACGACGATGGGTTTTCTTTTATAAACCCTTCACCAATTGAAGGATTTGTATTCGAGATCAAATTATTACAAATATCCAGTAGGATCAATGAAGTTATCTCTAATCTTCAGCTTGGTGTTGTGGAAAAAGCTTCAAGATTGCTCGAACTTAACGAGGAGATTATAACATACTATTTGGAATTTCCTGAATACTATAGAGATGAAAGAGCAAATGTGCCGGTGTGGTTTTTTTTTAGAAGAAAAAAAATTATTTGGAGGTACCAAAATATGCAAATTCTTATGTTTAGGAATTTTATTTGGCAAAAATCAAATTTCACTACACCAAGTGAATTAGAATTAATGAATAAGTGTATAGATATTTGTATTAGAACGGCATTTTTAACCATTGATAGTATCAGTGAGTTTCTGGAAACTCATACATTTGATGTTTTTTCTTCTTGGTATGGTATTTATTTTGTATTCCATGCAGTTTTAGTGCCAATACTAGCAAGTTATAATGAGAGTAAGCACCAAGATCTGCAAAAGATTAACGAATATCATTATATACAAAAGAGTAAAGATACATTGAATACATTGAAAGAATTTAATAGTAAAACGGTTAATCTTATAGCTTTAGTTAATATTTTATCATCTTTATTAGGTACTGAAGACTCATTTATGAATGAAATATTCAGCAACCAAGCCAATGGGTTTAATTATGATTTAGATATATTCTTTAATGAAGATATATTCGATAATATTAACCAGTTTGATAACGGGAATATTTTCAATATGTTAGGTCAATAGAAATGCATACAAATAAATGAAAGCGCCTCTATCCTGGGCATCTTTCTATCAGGATATAAGAAATAGAGTTCCATTATTGGTAGGTTTGTTTAATAAATTTCTTTTTAAGTATTAAAAATGTTCATTGGCATCTAAATTGGGTAATTTTTGCAACCGATTTTCAATTTGACCGTTGAGAAAATATACCACACCATTGATTAGTAGTTGATCATTGGCATACCAAAAGGGGAACTAAGCTCTCCGAATAATTGGATGGACCTCTTTGATCGAGCAAATTGTGTGCTTAAATGTGTAGTGGAAGTCTCATATACATTTATTGTTGTTATCATCCATAATTAAGGATTTCAAACACCTTAATGAAAACAAAGGAAATGTATTTATGATTAACAAATAACACCTTAATGTATACACCACATTCATATCTTAATGTCGCCTGATGTATTTTAAGATTTTTATGTACGAATATTTGGCTGCAAAAAATAATTTGCGGTAGTATATAAAGCCAAATGACTTACATACCACATTAGAAAAATGCTTTTCATATTACTGATTATAAAAACAGTTACAGCTGTATCATTTTCATCACATAAACAAATAGTTGGGTCGGTTTCATTAAATTCCGTTGATATTCTTCCAGGTGCTAACCTCAATATATTTGAGCCTACTAACGTCGCTTTTGATGGTGACTTTTCTAATAAAGGGAGCCTATTAATCGATTCCAAACTTGATAAACTTTCTGTTAGACTTGAAGGGTCACATTACTCAAACAAAGGAACTAATTTAATGAATTCAGAGGCATTATCGTCACCTTCATATTTTCTTAATTATGATGCTTTTGATAATTCTGGAAATAACTACTTTTTATCCAATAGTAAAGACGGAGCAGAAATGTCTGTATTGGCACCACAATTCGAAAACACTGGTAATATGTGTTTTCAATTAGCGAGTAGATCACAAGACTTTGTTTATCTTGGTACACCACCTGGGAATATCATCGATATACCACCACCACTAGAAACTGGTGTATTATCTAAGAGGGATTACACCGATTATATTACAAATAGTGGAACCATAGGTCTTACTAACCATAGTTATATGTTGACTACTTCAATCACAGGAAATGGGTGTATTAATTTAGGTGTCGGTGCCAATATTTATATTCCGCTGGATGAAAATGGAGTTATGTTTGATATTCTGCAATCTCAAATAATTAATTTGAATGGATCAGATGCTTCTATTAGATTTGGAACTCCCATCTACAGTCAATATTTTAGTGTCAGAGGATGGGGAAATGGTAATATTATTGGATTCACAGGCGATTTGTATGGAGTGGAACTAATGGGAAGAAATTTAACTTTATATAGTTATAACCATGTCAAAACTATTATTGACCTTGGAGCTACTTATGATTCTCAATTTATTCTGTTTACTCATAGTGACTTTAATGATCCAAGTTTTAATGGCTCACCTGATATAAATGCTATCGTATACAATGCACAAGTACCAGATGGTGCAATGACTGCAGATGAATGTTCAAATTGTGTTATAGCTGACATTCCTGAAAGGATAGTTGAAAGTAGTGTTTTCAGCTCAGACAGTTCTTCAATTAGAGAAAGTTCATTAACTAAAGAATCTTCTACAATAAGCTCATCAACAGATAGCTCATTTGAAAATACATTTATTGAAAGTACTTCTAGGTTACTAGAAAACTCCAGTTCTTTAGAAGCCTCAAGGCAGCCAAATTACTCTCTGGAGATTTATTTAGAAACTTCAAGTGTCGGTTCATCAAATACGTTTTCCACATTATTACCAACTGGTGTTATTAGTATGGATTCTTCATCAGAAACTACATTAACAAATGAAGCTTCTTCGAGTGTGGTATTGACTAGTTCTTATATTTCTATATCAAAAAGTATTACATCCACAGAAAGTATTATATCAACATATTCTTCCCACGAGGAAGAAACATCGACATATTCAAGTGTCCTTGTCGAAAAAGAGACTCTGAAGAGTATTATTAGCGGGTCACACTATGTAGAACTGTCGTCAAATTTGGTTACACTTGCATCCTCAAGCGAAAGCACTACCTTTAAAATTCCACCATATAGCTCTATTACTTCTTATGAGTCAAGTAGCGAAAAGAATAGCGGCACATCAGCTATACTGAACGAAATACCAGAAACCACAGTGACTAACTCGAATACTATTTTAAGTGATGTCTCTAGTTCCAGTGATCTTTTTAGTTCAGAGGAATCACCAAGCAGTATTTTAAGCATTGATCCAGTTATAAAAAGTGACCCTTTCAGCACCACTTTCACTAGCATTAGAAGTACAGTACCCACTTCAGATACCAATATATCACGTAGTAGCTTCGTGCTTATTTCATCAGTGAAAGAGCCATCATCAGATCAAATTATCAAACCGGACTCTATTATTTCTTTAGACCCGATTCCCGATTTGAATACTTTACTGCAGACAGTCTCTGATGAAGATTCAAAAATATCAGAACAAGCTTCAATGCAGCCATCAGATCCAAAACTGAAGCCTAAAAGTGATGATCCGATATTTACTTCAAAAGACTACGAGAAAATTCCCACAATAAATTTATCTCAGAGTCAATACAGAAGTGAACATACTGATAATAGTCTCAAAGAGGAAGCCATTAGCGATTCAAACTTTATATACTCCACAATTTACCTGTCTGAAAACTCATTCGGTAATAACCCAACAGCTACTCAAAGTATCCACAGCAACGGTAAATATTCCATTAGGCCGGATCTGTTAAATCGGTTAGCAAAAATAACATCTGAAAATTCTGACTACAAGACCAATAACTTAATTAATGAACAGAGTCTCTCCAAAATATTAGTTCCATATTCAATGCAAAGTGCCAATGTTGTGGATAAAACTTTACTGATAGAGGGTATTGGTGGGTCAAACACCGCTGATTTTTCACAGTTAGTTCAATCAACTGCTCTGGATATCAACTTTTTTTCACATTCAGATTATAAGTCAGTTCAGAAATTGAATGTGAATACTTCAGAAGCCACCTATCCGCAAATAGAGCCCACTTTCGTATTTAAAAGTGGAGTTCAAAACTCAGATGACGTACTTATGGGAATTACAAGTGTAATTAGTGGCACCGTAACAACCTTATTTATTGAAAACACGAATTCCAGTGCCTCAAATAATCATAACCCTAGTTCGAACATTATTTCTGCCAACCAGTTCAATTCATCACCAGAGATAAAATCAAAATTTTTGAGCAGAATACTACCCGTGTTATTATACATATTCATTTAACAATAAAAAAAGAGAATAAGAGAATGCTTTTTTTTATTACAAATCAGCTTTTATAACAATATATATTCCATAAAATATTATTTACAATCTTAAACGCCTTAAAATGACAACGTTTCTAGACAATACGCTAAACCTAGCTTGCAGTAAGATTATTGTTGAAAAACTTTACGAGTAATGAACTGCTATTTTAGGAGTTTGTGGGGGCATGTGAAGTTCTATTTACGATATACTAAAAAATACTATAGTTACGAGCGAGTGGAAATTGTCAAACTTTAGATGCGCATTCAAATAAGCCTTCCTTCTCGAGTAATGTCATCTTAGTGCAAATAATAAGTTATATATGACTAGACAAGCCTTTGTTAGGTTAGGTGACTCTTTTTTTGTTAAAATATTGGATTTTAAAAAATTTGGGGAAATTAAGGTTTCTAAAACTTTAAACTCGTTAAGAGAATCAGATGTTATTCCGGTTTGGGGAAAATATGTTCTATACAGGTAATTAAACTATTAAAATTGAAAGTTTAATTGGTTTTGCTGTAAAAAAAGCATTAATTATTAGGGTGATATAGTCACTACATGTGAGTGGTCTAGCGAGAGTATCACTACTGAATATTAATAACAAAAGCGAAGGAAAAGAAGAGGACGTAAATTGATTCAAGTTTTAACATAGGATCGTCGTAGAAGATAAACAATAAATAAAAACAAAGAATAAGATTCAAAAAAATTGAAAACAGAGCATCTTTTAAACTTTAAATTCATGCGATGCCTCAAAGAGGAAGTTCTAGGTCTAGGAAATAAACCATATGAGTTAAACAGGCTCATTTTAGTATGAATTTTTGTATTACAGCCAATAAATTTAAGAATTACCTAAAAAATAATTGAATATTTTTATTTTATTTTAATTTTAGTTTATAATGAATTGAATTATAAATAGCTACTGATTTACTTGTTAAAACAGCACGATGCACTTCAAAAGTTTGTTAAGCATTGCGGCGCTGCTTGTATTAGCAAATGCAATTGATATCACTGAAGATAGAATCAGTCGTGGAACTTTGGAATTAGCTTTAGGAAACTATCATATTTTAGATGGTGTTTCTTGGTCTATTATTGATAACACTCTTACAAGTTTTACAGGTAGTTTTGATAATGACGGTGAATTCTATATTTCATCAGATAATAAATTAATTGGATTAACTGTAAACATTAATAATCTTTTAGGAACTGTTGACAATTCTGGAATTTGGGCTTTTAATGCCTCTAGAACTTTGATTGCACCAGTATATACCATAAGTACCAGAAATTTTAATAATAATGGGAAGATGTGGTTTGGTGGAGATGGTTCTCTTGGGCTTCCAGTGATGTCCATCACTGCACCTAATTGGGAAAATGATGGTTTGATAGTATTTGGGTTAAACAGTAGAAGCTCTGGTTATGTTGTATTAGGTGCACCAATTGCCAACCCATTTGGCTCCATAACTAATGATGGTACTATCTGTTTAATTGAACAGGGTTACCATCAAAGTTCCGAAATTGATGGTTCTGGTTGTATTGATATTGGTAAGAACTCAAATGTTTACCTTGCTGGGTCAGCCTTAGGTTCTTTTGGTGTCTCTGAAAGTCAAACGTTCCATTTAAGTGCTTCCGATTCTTCTATTAGAGCGGATGCAATTTCTGGAAATCAAGAATTTACTGTCACTGGTTTCGGAAATGGTAATATTATTGGTATGTCTATTCCAATTACCTCTTATACTTATTCTGGTGATACTTTAAGTGTCGTTACCGGTATATGGCCTTTAAGTGTTACCACCAGATTTGTTATTGGAACTGGATATGATTCTTCAGACTTTCAAAGAGTCTCTTCAACTTTTGGTGAAATTGGTTCAAGTTTCCCACTTTTGAATGCTATTAAATACAATGGACCTGTTCCTAGTGGCTCCGAAAGACCAAGTAAGTGTGCTGTTTGTGAACCATTCCCAACACCAGACGGGGTCGATACAAGCTCTAGCAGCTCCAGTAGTTCAACTGAGGAAAGTAGTTCAACTGAAGAAAGTAGTTCCACCGAAGAAAGTTCATCAAGTGAAGAAAGTAGCTCAAGTGAAGAAAGTAGCTCAAGTGAAGAAAGTAGCTCAAGTGAAGAAAGTAGCTCAAGTGAAGAAAGTAGCTCAAGTGAAGAAAGTAGTTCTACTGAAGAAAGTAGTTCTACTGCAGAAAGCAGTTCCACTGAAGAAAGTAGCTCAAGTGACGAAAGTAGTTCCACCGAAGAAAGTTCATCAAGTGAAGAAAGTAGCTCAAGTGAAGAAAGTAGCTCAAGTGAAGAAAGTAGCTCAAGTGAAGAAAGTAGCTCAAGTGAAGAAAGTAGTTCTACTGAAGAAAGTAGTTCTACTGCAGAAAGCAGTTCCACTGAAGAAAGTAGCTCAAGTGACGAAAGTAGTTCCACCGAAGAAAGTTCATCAAGTGAAGAAAGTAGCTCAAGTGAAGAAAGTAGCTCAAGTGAAGAAAGTAGCTCAAGTGAAGAAAGTAGCTCAAGTGAAGAAAGTAGTTCTACTGAAGAAAGTAGTTCTACTGCAGAAAGCAGTTCCACTGAAGAAAGTAGCTCAAGTGACGAAAGTAGTTCCACCGAAGAAAGTTCATCAAGTGAAGAAAGTAGCTCAAGTGAAGAAAGTAGCTCAAGTGAAGAAAGTAGCTCAAGTGACGAAAGTAGTTCTACTGAAGAAAGTTCTTCAAGTGAAGAAACTTCATCAAGCGAAGTAAGCAGCTCAAGCTCCTCAGATGAATCTAGTATTAGCTCAGATGAAATCTCCTCTACCCAATCGGATGATTCTGATTCTTCTAATGCTACCAGCTCTTCTGATAGTTCATCGTCTGAAACTTCGAGTGCAGCAGAAAATTCCTCTGATTCGAATTCGGATTTATCATCATCTACTGACGAGTCATCATCTAGTGAAACATCAGATGATGGAACTATTAGCACTGAACCACCAACATCTTCTTCCCCAACTAGCGATAGTGTTTCCATAACTGAATCACCTAGTTCCAACACCGATGGTAATGGTAATACTGATAGCGATGATAATGGAAATAATACCGATACTAATACTGATGGCAATGGTAACAATACTGATACTAATACTGATGGCAATGGTAACAATACTGATACTAATACTGATGGTAATGGTACTAATACTGATGGTAATGGCAATGGTACCCAAACAGACACAAATACCAGTCCACCAACAAATACCGGCGATGATGACGGTGGTAATGACGGTGGTAATGACGGTGGTAATAATGGTGGTAATGACGGTGGTAATAATGGTGGTAATAATGGTGGTAATGGTGGTAATGATGGTAATAATGGAAACGGTGATGGTTCTGGAAATGGCGATGGTTCTGGAAATGGCGATGGTTCTGGAAATGGCGATGGATCAGGAAATGGAAATGGTTCTGGAAATGGCGATGGTTCTGGAAATGGCGATGGATCAGGAAATGGAAATGGATCAGGAAACGGTGATGGATCAGGAAACGGTGATGGATCAGGAAACGGTGATGGATCAGGAAACGGTGATGGATCAGGAAACGGTGATGGTTCTGGAAATGGAAATGGTTCTGGAGATGGAAATGGTTCTGGAAATGGAAATGGTTCTGGCAATGGAAATGGTTCTGGCAACGGTGATGGATCAGGAAACGGTGATGGTTCTGGAGATGGGGATGGATCAGGAAACGGTGATGGATCAGGAAATGGAGATGGATCAGGAAATGGAGATGGATCCAACCCAGATGCCTGCCCAGAATGCACTGAATATACCACTGGCTTTACTACTACTAATGCCGATGGTGCAGTTATTACTGGTGAAGTTGATGTTTTTATTACCAGTGTCGATGGCCATTTGACCACTATTTCTTCAATTATCGACCAAGAAACTGTTAGTACGGCTTGTATTAGAGGAGATTGTCAAACCCTTTCTGGATCAGACTCTGATTCTGGATCAGGTGCAACTTCTACACCAGATGTCGGATCTTCAGAAGGCTCTGGATCTACAACTACAATTTCTTGGGTTCTTTGTATCTTTGCTATTATACCAATATTTTTAATTTAAACAACTTCTTTATAGTTTCGTGATTTAGGTCTTAATATATTTTTATGTTCAATGGCTGCAAAAAATAGAGCGATAACACAGACAAAGAGAGGCACATTTAGATTATACTTCAACAACAGTGTATTTTGTTCCCATGGAATTATATATATGCATATATACTATATACTCCCAAATAAAATCCTAAAACCAACATTTACCTCTACTTCATCTTAAATTTCATCATCGTGTACCAACTTGCCATTTTAACACCATACCCTCGCTAGCCCTACACCACCATTGGCCCAGCCCAGCACCACCATCGCCCCATCGGCACCACACACCCTAAACACCGCACCGCACTCGCACGTGATGCAAAAATCACCCAACTCATCCGGTAGGAACACGACCCCAAGCCAGCGCGCCCACCAATGAAAAATTGTCTCATTATGCTCGAAATTTTTCTCAATCGTAAGGTTTTCCTACAACATTAACCATGGCATTCGATCCAGAAAACTTCAAATTCGAAACTCCTCAATTCGACCCAAGATTCCCAAACCAAAACCAAACCAAAAACTGTGCTCAAGCTTATGTTGACTACCACAAATGTGTAAACATTAAAGGTGAAGAATTCGAACCTTGTCAAATATTTTTCAAAACTTTCACTTCCTTATGTCCAGTCGATTGGGTTGAAAGATGGAATGATCAAAAAGAAGCCGGTAAATTACCATTCAAACTTGATTAGAGCATACGATAATATACGTTACATTCTATATAAGGTGTCTACAATGACACTGGTAAAATTGTCGAAATCCACGTGATCAATCACGTGAATATATCTATAAAAGTTTTCTATAAAAGTTTTCTATAATCTCTTAAATTTCTTGTTTATCTCTTGTGATGGCGGGTGGAGCTGATAAGAAGTGGCTAATAGACTTCTGTTGCCCGGCACTGGTAGAGTCATCGTTGGGTGTTGGTTATCAGCTCAACCTGTAGTTCATATTGGTGACTAGGTTTAAATAACTAGTAATAGACGATACTTGGTAGTGTATGATGCACCTTTTTATTTAGGCTATGCTAGTATTAGACGAAGTAGGTTACATATATTGTACACACATGCTCTATTTTAACATCACTGCCCACATTAGCACTTACCCGTTCATCCTCTTCTAATAATGTACAGTATGATACCCGCTACAAAATTCATCAACGTAATGTATAGTATGACACCCGATGCACCATTCTCCAACGCAATGCATAAAATCATTTCGAATTGTGATATATCATTCTGCATCTATCTATGTACATCGTGTAAATCCGACTTTCAAGAACTCGCTAAAGCCATAAATGGTGGGTGTTATGGTGTGTGTTCATTATATTGATAAAATTCTCTGAAGAATCTTTGTTTTTTTTGTTTTTTTTAGACTCGATCATACCAGACACGTATCTCTTTACTTTTACATTGAACGGATTTACAAATAACTAATGGTACACGATCATAAGTAAACAGGCGATATTCCGAGGAATTTAATGCACTAAAAACTACTACTGCATGCATAATGACTAAAATTTCCGAGACGTCATATTCACGGTATCCCCCGAGTTCCATAGGGGGCGTCGTCATTTCTATTGTCTCTGTTTACTATCAACAACATTTGATTCTCCTGATGTCGGACAAAAAAAAAAGCTCTTTATTAAAAAAAAACTATCACATTAATCAGAAATACGTAGCTATTTAATCGAGGTTAGAATTTTTTAAAGATAATTAGTCTACTATTAGTGAATGTATTATTGATTGGAAAGGAAAAAAAAGGAACTACTTCAAAAATCAGATAAGTTAAGGGGTTATCATTACGTGTTTTATCGGCAACAGTTCATAGAGGGGTGAGAATCCGGATAAGAGAGTTAACAATAGCCTTTGTTTAAGTTAACACGTATGTTTATATGACACGTATCTCACGGTTGTTGATCTATACCACATATCTATAAGGAAGCCAAGAATATGGTACATTAACAGAACCGAAATAAGATTTGAAAATGCCAAAGAAAGGAACTTCTAAGTTCATTTAAAATATGTGAAAATTATAAAAAAAAATATTGCAAAACATACTGTCCAGAAGAGGAAGTTGGTTGATATAGTTTAAGAATCAATGGTGAGCTCGAGTATAATGCCACAGTTGTCAATGGGATTTCTTTAACACCTGTTTTTGTTTTATGTTAGGTCAATTGGTAGGTTATTAGACAGTAAGAAACGTATATAAAAATATAAGATATAATGAGACAGTATGAAACGTATATGAAAATATAAGATATAGTTAGACGTTACATTTGAGCGTAAACAGTCGCATGAACCCTTTAATTTAGCGAAGTTACAATTTATTTAAAAGGACAGGTGTAGTTTTAGACTTACATAACCATATTTAGCCGGTTATCGTATCAGGAATGTGAACGTTTGGGGTTCGGGTTGGGATTGTATTTTTGCAGTAGCTCAAAACCTAAAAAGATATAAAAAAAAAAAGTCTTAGAATAAATAGAACATTAAGCAAATTGGAAATATTCAAAACAAATATATATCAACAATGGTTATTATGTTTTTTTAGGATCATTTGATCAGGAATCAAAACTTAATGAAACAGTATGGATTACGAACACTTTCTTTAAGTTTCAGGTGACACGTATCTTTTGCCCCAAAGAAGCCATCATTTTTCTCGTTAAAGCAAGCTGCAACTTTTATTTTTTAGTAATGCTTGTAAAACAAATTACCTGTTTTGGGTTGCAGACGAATTTGAAATAATATATATACTGATCAGGTATTCCTCATTTTAGAGAAATAACACGTATCCAATTTTTTAAGATGTTTATCTTAAAAACAGAGTTTTCTTAGACTCAATTAGTAGTAACAAAGAAAATTTGTAACGATATTAGGAAATTTTATGAGTTACCATTTTGAGATGATTGCAAAAATTAAATTGACACCTAATTCATTTAAGACTTAACAAGACCTGAAATAAAACATTATAAATACTTCCAAAGATGCTTCGAAATCATTAATCTCGCCATGAAATTAACAAGTTTATCAATTCTTCCCTTATTGGTATCAATTGCTGAGGCTATAAAGCCCAAAGGCTGTGCTCCTGAATCGACTAGCCCTGGTCTTGTAGCTACTTTTGTTGATAGTGTTGGTTTCCATGGTGGAGCTAGTGATGCTGTTAAGAAGCAGCAATTAGATCTCGTTAATAGCGATAGTGGTGATGATATTGTTAGAGGAGTTGCCAATCCAAATTTTCAAGTTTTGCATATTACACCTAATGACGAATCCAATACTGATCCTGGAACAATTTATGGAAGAACTGTAAACCTTAATCATTTTGGTATTAGGTTAACAGGTTACTTTTTAGCACCACAAACAGGTGATTATGTCTTTGCCTTTTCTTATATTGACGATGCTATTGAACTTTATATTGGTGATGGTGTTGCTATGGACTGTTGTAGTGATACTACTCTTACAGCAGACTATATTCTTTATGGATCTGGTGTTTATGCAGATGCTGTAAAAAGTACTGTTACTGTTACACTTCAAAAAGATATCTATTACCCAATTAAAATCTTATACTATAACGAAGCTCCAAGTGAAGCCAGTTTAAACCTTGCAGTTACTTACCCTGATAATACAATTGTTAGTGACAATCTTCCATTTTATAGTACCCTTCAAAATGATGGTAACTGTCCCGTAATTGTTACTACTACTATTCCATGGACTGGTACGTTCACTACTACTACAAGTGTAATAAATAGTGATGGAGGAACTGTTTACATTGAGATACCTACATTTACTCCATCTTCAAGTGAAAAGCCTTCATCTTCAAGTGAGCCAGCTCCATCTTCAAGTGAAAAGCCTTCATCTTCAAGTGAGCCAGCTCCATCTTCAAGTGAAAAGCCTTCATCTTCAAGTGAACCAGCTCCATCTTCAAGTGAACCAGCTCCATCTTCAAGTGAGCCAGCTCCATCTTCAAGTGAACCAGCTCCATCATCTAGTGAACCAATTCCATCATCTAGTGAACCAATTCCATCATCTAGTGAACCAGTTCCATCTTCAAGTGAACCAGCTCCATCTTCAAGTGAGCCAGCTCCATCTTCTAGTGAACCAATTCCAACTATTACCAAAACTGTTACTTGTTCAGGAGTTAGTTGTAAAACAGGTGTTATTTCAACTTCCACCTGTTTTGATGGTGTTTGTACTCCAGAAGTTATTACTACTGAAACTATTATCCCAAGTTCTAGTGCCCCACCTTCATCTTCAAGTGGTACAATTCCAACTATTACAGTTACCTGTACTGGTGCTACCTGTGAAACAGGTGTTACAACCGAATCTACATGTATAGTTGGTGCAACCGGTGATAACTGTAAGACAAGTGTAATTACTACAGAAACTGTTATTCCAAGTTCTAGTGCTCCACCTCCATCTTCTAG